>JANSTP010041233.1:0-14646 GCA_025330745.1 Cladonema radiatum
ATATTTCAAGTCAGTGGTACAGTATTCAAGATTGCATGCCAGCTATAGTAACAAACAAATAGCAAAATAATTTTGAATTGAAAGGTGAAAGCAATATGAAAGTTTTAACTTTTTCTCTGAAATAGTTATAAGTTTTTTTTAATAAAAAGTCAAATTCAAGTTTGTTTTTGAATTTTATGCTGTCCATAGCCCTCACAATAACAACAAGAGCAATATACAAGAGGTTAAAGAAGTAACAGATGATCTCAATTGCAGATACACCTACGGAATTTATGAAAATCTAGAAAATAAATATTTGCAGCATTAAAATGTCAAAAAAAAAGAAATTGTCACTTTTTGCTTATGCCAGAAGAAAAAAGATTCTTCAGTCAGTAAGATGGATCTATGTCACAAATGCATAACTGCAATGATCTAATAAATCTCAGTGAAAAAAAAGAAGAATAAACTGATCACTTGGGAACACAAGGATAAGTAGCAGCATTATTAAAAAATTTATTTTTTATTTAGCAATAGTAACAATAAGTGCAAAACTTTTCAGGAAAAATATGTCCATATAACAAAATGACTGGCAAAAGAAACCTGGTCCAGAAGATTTAACATTCAAATGCATCCAAAGTAAAGCTATGTGATTTATTTGGAACCATAACAAAAGTTACATAAGTTGTACTAAACTGATAGTTAAACACAATGGTGCACTTGTAATACTTTGACATAGTTGCTGTATTTAATTTGTTTTCAAGATAAACATTTCCTGGTTTCTTTAGCTTTGTATATATACTCTAAGACCTTTTGTGGACTAGCTAATATATATTACACCTTAACATTCTCATGATGACTTAGATTTCTTATCAAAAACATGTTTTAAAAAGGTATACTAGTAAGAATTAAATATGATAGCCTAGAAAAATATATATTATGGCTTTGCTCCTCAGCTTCATGGCTGGTTACTTGATTTTGTGTGTTACATAACCAATACGATAGTCACCAAAAGGGATATTTCTATGACATTTTATCAATGCTGACTAAAGTTTTTATTTTAAATGTATATATATAATACTGCTAACTAGTTCTTTTGATTTTCATTTCCTGTTTTAATAGTATTGGGATAAAATTATACAGTAGTAGCTTGGCAGTCGCAGCCCGTTTGCTGACATAAAAAGCATTAGGTAACTAGCTGCGATTAAGTAAATTTATAGCTAAATTTATATTTTGCATTCTCATCTTCATCAGGAATTTTTTATTTTCTTATATTGCTTCATTCACATTCATATTGAGTCCACCTAGGCACTCAAAAAATTAAAGTCGATATACTTTTAATCTAAACTAGTAGTGTCTGTGCTTTTCGCCTGAGGCAAAAAGAGTTTACTAACCGGTATGATGCCTCTTCTTCACTTTAAGAATCCACAAAACTCTGAGGCAGAGTGAAAAATGAAAAAGATTATTACAAGCAGCACTGCCACAGCCCAAAATGATGACTGAATCAAACATTTACAAAGCTACCTACATTTTGAATTCATAAAGCTAGCTACAACAAATAAAAATTGGAAACAAAGACCAATGGAAATGCTATAATATATAGCTATATCAAACGTTCTCGAAATCTTGAGCAAAGTCTACACTGTAATACCATAAAATTACAATCTACCCTCTACAGATGTTTTAGCTAACAGTCTGGCTGAAAGAGTAACTTCTGAAAGTTCATGGTGTCATTTCATATATGCATATGGCATACGTAAATGCAGATACCCTACCTAGCTACCTCACCAAATCGCTACTTTAGAAACAACACTTTCAAGTTTGTCTGATCTTTGTAGTATCTTTTTTCAATACCTTTGAACTTTAAAGTTAATTTTTAAAGATCTCTTACCTTTAAAATGCTGATGAACTTTTTTTATCTCTTCCCACCTTGACTTACTGTTTGTGTCTAAAAACCTGGTAGCAAGCATCTGACAGCGTGCCAATTAGACTTTTTCAAAAAAAGCAACTGAGATGAAGTGCTTTCTTTACGCCCGAGGGGAGCAGAGAGTTTGACCCAGAATTTCCGAAAAAACATCAATATTTGAGAGCGCATGCTCCCCTGGGCGTCAAAAAATAAGACCTCATTCTTATGAAAAATATCGATTACTTAGTATACACAGGATTTTTTAAAATAAAAAACAGTCCAACTTTCGTTGTTCATCATAGCATACACAAATGAAAAAAGCATTAATCAATTAGACATTTTATCACAGCTGCCAGAGGTGGATTCAGAGAAAGTCCACAACATCATATTTCTGTTCTGAACATTCAGTGTTGCTTACAGTTCTTTCAGTGCTTTGATTCTACCTCAAACTGCCGAACTACCTATCCAGCTAACTGGAAAAGTACTTGATGTTTTAGCCATAAAAATAACATAAACAGCATATACCGAAACTCAAAATTATAGCAATAAAAAGCTACTGTTTGGAAAAACTATCACAAAAAAATATAAACTTTTTAAACAGCCAAGTCTGGCCAAACATCACCAACCAGCTACAATCCATATCTGTGAGATTCGTAAGCCTTGACCACTTTCGACTTCGAATAACAAGAAAAATCGCGACCCTCTGAACTCGAATTATAAATTCCGGATATTTCGGATAAAAAAAAAAAAAAAAACTGTACTAGTCTGATTTTTAAAATAATGCCGGTTTCATAAAAAATCTTAAAAACCAGACTCGCCCCTAGCATACGTTGTACCTCGGTCCTAAGAATATAAAAGATCGACAAATTAAAATCTCTAACATTTACTATGATGGCCTCAATATTAACCCGCAAGGAATGCAAGAAAATGCTTCCCTTGTGAATGCCTAGCCTAGACAAGCCACTTATTAGGCAAGACTGCTCCTGCGAGCGTTGCAATCTTTGCTATAAATGTCGTGGCAAAAAGAAACGCCTGGCATCAAATTTGAAAGGTGGAGAGAGAGAGAGAGAGTAATTGATAGAGTAGTTGATCTGATCGCATATAAAGCTTAACTCAACATAACCCCAATCTCACGGCCTCTGTCCTTGTGCGGAGTGACCTTCTGTCTAATCTAGGCAAGGAAACGAGGCGTGGAAACATTTCGACTGAACGTTCCTTCAGCTAGGCGTCTTTGACACGTATGTGCCTGCTAGAACACTTTTTTGCCATAGAGAATAGACAGGTAACATTACTCAAGGAGTTACAAAAAAGATTACTCGAAGAGCCTTGCGATCTCTATTAGAAAAATAGAGTTTGACCAAATTACCTATTGCTAAAATTTGAATGATTGTTTTAATTGAGAGTTTTGTAAAATTCTTTAAAAAAACGTAACATCTTAATATACTTTCCAACCGTGTAACTTATTTTGAATTTGAGAAGTTTTTTTTCTGACCAACCTGGGTCCAAAATAAGGCTGATTTTGGGTCCAATATTGGATTTATATAAAAGAAGCACGACGGTTTTCGAAACTGTACCATGAATATAATACAAAAACGGCTAAAGCATATTCAGTTACCTTCGCGACTAGTTTTTTTCAAGAAATTTCCTGTGTGAACAAAAATGATTCTTTTAGGGGATTGGGTAAACAAACAATTAAGTTTTTCAAAAGTAGAAAATTTATACATGGTTGGATAGGAAATTTCATGCAGATTCATTTTCATATAAAAACCTTACTCGGAAAAAGTACAGAAAAGGAGTAAAAGGAGACCGAAAAGCTTAAAAGACAGGGGCTTTGATCCAGACGAAAAAACGAAAAAAGAAACTTTTGAAGCATTAAATCGATTTTTGGGCCATGCATAGTATAGAAAATCATTCTTAAAATTTAGATTCAAATGGTAAGACTTAATTTTACTTTAAAAAAGATAAAAATTTTTTCTAAAAGGGGAAATTCGTAAAAATTTACCCCCGGATTTTGTATAAAAATGTGATTTGTTCGAAATAATGCGTTTTTATTTGTTCAATTCGTGAATAATAATAAAGAATCGACTTACATTAAATTTGGGCTATTCTTTTACCGTCGTGAATATTTGCGGACGTCATCATTATTCAAGAAAAGGAATCTAAAAGAAATAAATAGAAATAAAAGAACAAATATAGAGCAATTTTTACACAAAATAGACTAACATAATTGGCCAACAATCTAGCACTTTCTCTGATCTTATTTTTTACTGCCGAAATTGAAAATTTTGACGCTAGAAACCAGTTTCTAGTGATTTTCTTTGGAAAGAAGACCTTGTATCAAATTTAGCATAACTTCTACTAGTCTTATCTTCAATTTACTAGATAGCACAATAAATCATCATTTTTGACAGTTTGCTAGTTTTGCTGGTATGACAGATTGACAAAATAATGACAAGATTCATTTTGTCAAATTCAAAAATTCAAGAAATTGGCAGGGACTCCAAAAAATTAATAAAAAAACTGCGTAAATTGAGGGACAATGGTTGAAAAACGCTATTGCTATCGTAATCAGGAGTTAGTATTGAGCATGATTTCAGCTCCAAGATATCTGCTTGTAAATTTTGTAGATCGTCAACAAGTATAAGGCAAAAAGTCATTGTAGTTGAAAAGTTACGAAACAAAATAATCCCAAATGTAAATAGGGTTATTAATAACCACATTTATATAGAGGCGAACTGATCGTCTAAGACGAAAAGTTCGTCTTGGATGATTAGACTAGAAACTAAGAGCAACTTTTCTTGATATTTTAGAAAGAATTTTCGGTACACTACTAAAGTCTACACAGGTCTACTAAGATGATTAGTTCGACAGTATAATCAAGTCGAATAAATTGGCTGACCTTTTCGAAAAAAAATTATTTTATTCGTTTAAACACTAGGCTATGAATAATCGGATGTTAAGGCACCCGCGCATGAAAATATTTCGAAAATACTCTCAAGTGATGTAGGTTTCATGATAATCATAAAATTCAGACTAGTCCCTAGTCTATTTAACCATAGGATCACACGGAAAAATCGAGACAATGAAATGAAATTTTATAGTTGAATCGTTAATCTATGTCATTTGGTTTAAAGTATAATAGCTATATTCCGCACAAGCAATTATACCATATACTTAAGCGTGGATAATGGTACCATAAGTCTATCAGACATTAATAGTGAGGAAACCCTTTGAAAATAATTCTCTGCCACGTATTAATCTGCGTGATTACAGAAATGTGTTCTCATGGCATTCCTTTTCAAGGTTTTCCAAGTAAAGTAAATTCTAACAAGACGCACACTGTGCAGCAAAATGTCCGCTTTCGAACCTGATTCTCAGCTTTTTTTGACTTTAAGACAGACATAGTTCTTCGCATCTTCACTCTTTCTAACCAATTGGAACTATAGCTATTTATATTAGCTTATGTAGTCAGCTAGGAATGTGGTCTCAGCAAGAATCAATTGAATTCAGCTACCCTGAGGAACGTAAGTGCTTTCTGGTTCTCTGAGCTATTTGACAAAAACAGTTTAATGTTTGAGCCATGTTCACAACGCAGAAAAGGAAAGGGAGTAGTTTTTTGAGATATAGTACTCAGACTGCTGTGTACCTCTGGATGAACCTTTTCTTGTTGAAAAAAGATTTGTGGAAAGACTGTATGAGAAAACATGTCTGAAAATCACATTTTTTCTCTTATAAAAAGTTGTTTACCTAAAACAAACAAAATTTTTAAAAAGTAGTTATAGTTATAATGAGTTACACCATTAAGCAAAATACTTAATTACTTAAAGGCATGAAAATAATTTACATGTGTTACGAATATAAGATACCACAAATTGGTTAGTTGTGCACCATGGCTCTACATGTAATAGATAGCCGAACATAAAATCGACGGGTAATCTAATAAATTTCTCGCTACGCGAAAATTTAATAAATACTTTGCGTAATGTAATAATTACTTTAATAATTACCAGCACTTTATCTAAACACCAAGGAACTACCTTTTATGCCCACATTGCATTTACTAGCATAACAGAGTAAAGAAAGCTTCATTGGGAAAAAGCTATTACAATGTCATTCAGTTTCGTAGCTGCTCAAAGCCTGATATGTGATGCCAAATAGTATTAGAAGCAGGAGAAGGGGGGGGGGGGGCGTTGCAATGCCTGACTAATTTGGAATTATTGGTACCTTTCATGACCGGGATTAAAGGCAAATTTTGATGAAACTGTCATTTTTTTTTACTTGTATTTAGCCCCCTCTCCAAGAATTGCTATGTGGAGGCGCTGACATTGTAAAAGCTTTTTCTTCCAATGAAGCTTTTTTTCGTATGAAATACATCAATTTCCTTATAAAAAATCTACTGTGATAGCAACTTTCACTTGACAAACAAAAATTCCTTTCCAGAATATTATGAACCACTTGCGACTAGTTTCAAGTCTAATCATCCTAGACGAACTTTTCGTCTTAGAGGATTAGTTCTTCTCAGTATAAATGCTCCTATTCACCCCTCATGTAATTTTTGTGTCGTAACTTTTGATCTATAATGAACTTTTGCCTTATATTTGTTGACTTTCTACAAAATTTACAGGCAGATATTTTCGATCTAAAATTATGTCCAATACTATCTCTTGATTGCGGTAGAAACAGTGTTTTTCAGCCTTGGCTGCTTGATGACGCCATCGCCTTTGTGATTGTGTCATCAATATCAAAACTAAGAAAAAGTTGGCACGAAAGATTGAGTTATAAGTTTAGAGAATTTCATTGCTATTGCTATTGTGGTTCCTGATTAATAGAGGGGCACAAGACAATTATGAAAGCAAAGGCAAAATGCATTTTTTTTCAAGGAAACAGGGGGTTGTTGTGTTGATTCATGATTCATTTTATGATTTTTTTGTTGGCAAATGTCGATTTGTATGCTTTTAATATTATTCTGGACAAGTTACCTTACAGACGTAACATTTTCTATTACAAGTAAAACATTTTTTTTTGGACTGTGTTTTTCATAAAAGTAACCCCCGGTTTTGTAAATTGAATAAGTAAAATTGATGCCTCATATTTCTTTAGGTGCACAAAATTAAGGGTATGTCTTTTGTTAAATTTTGATGGATTCCAAAAAAGCCTTCGATTGGTATATGGTTTTAAAAGTTTTGAGAATTTCGAATTTTGACTGACCGTAAATGATGACGTCAGCGATCGTGTGACTTTCGGTAAAACTTTTGAGGCAGTCCAAAGGCTTAAAATCACACACTGCATCGAAATTTTCAATTTCCACAGTAAGAACTAAGATCACAGAAAGTGCTAGATTGTTGGCCAATTTTTTCAGCCTATTTGGTATAATAATTGCTCTATATTTGTTCTTTTATTCCTATTTATTTCTTCTTGATTTCTTTTCTTGAATAATGTTGACGTCAGAAAATATTCACGACGGTAAAAGAATAGCACAAAATTTAATGTAAGTCGATTCTTTATAATTATACACGTGTTGAACGAATAAAACGCATTATTTCAAACAAATTACATTTTAATGCAAAATCCGGTGGTAAAACTAATTTCCCCTTATAGAAAAAAAATATTATCTTTTTAAAGTAAAATTAAGTTTTACTACTTGAATCTAAGTTTTAAGAATGATTTTCGATACTATGCATGGCCCAAAATAGATTTAATGCTTCAAAAGTTTCTTTTTTCATTTTCTTTTTGTCCGAATAAATGCCCCTGTTTTTTAAGCTTTTTAATCGCCTTTCACTCACTTTCTGTACACTTTCTGGGTAACGTTTTTATATGACAATTGATCTACATCAAATTTTTCTTATCTAACCAAGTATAAATTTTCTACTTTTGAAAAACTTCATTTTTTGTTGACCCAATCCTCCAATAGGGTTATATTTGGGCCCACAAGTTGGCAGAACCAAATTTCGAAAAATTGCTCCACTCGATGTTTGAAACATTAGGGTACATATAACTTAGAGATGACAAAAAGTTTCAAGTTACCCAAAGTGTTAGATGGTTCAAGAAAGTTACCTGTATGTTAGGAAAAAAAACAGGAAAAATGGTTTTTCAATTTTTTTAGTGACATGCTTAGTATTTACTGCTTTGCATCATTTTATCGCCGAAGGAAATGAAAAAATTGGGTCCCACACATAAACAATAAGCATTTACAGGAAATCTTACTCCATTCGCTTCCTAATGACATCATCACACGTCACGATTTCGAATTCAAGTTCAAAGTTCTATTTTTGAGCAATATAAGGCAACCAGTTTTTCCAACAGTCTTTATTTGAAAAAAATCTGCACTTATAGACCCCTTACGTTTGTTTACATTTTCTGAGGTTGACAGTTCGTCCTAATACTCCAAAAATATATGAGCAGGCTAGAAGCCAGTGAGTGATGCTAGCAAAAACGCAGGAGTGGTAAAATTCAGACAGAAGAACCAACCTATTTATGGACAAGTTTGCACTGGTTTAATAATTTGATGTTTTGTTTGACATATGTCAACATGAGAAGCTATAAATAATTCCTTTAGTTGTTCCTTCCCAAATTGTCAATTCTATCACTTGATCATGACGTAAATAAACACAAGGGGCTGATGGAAGGCATCATCCAACCCATGTCAGTTGCTAAAAAGAATGAGTTATTGGCGTAACAGCAAAGTTAACCCTATTTCAGTTGACCCTATTCCCCCCTCTCGAAGTTTTTTGATAAAAAATGTTCTGTGTACCCAATCTTGATATTTCTCACCCAGTGAACCAAATTTAGTTGAGAATTTTCTTTGAAAATTTCAAGTCAAAATCTTTTGTACTTTTTGTTTTATAATAAATTTTTCAGGAGATGGTACCAATTTGCGGCTAAGATGTGGAAAAATTTGGCAAACTTATAAAGTGTAAAGTCATGAAAAGAAAATAATGCTTACAAAAACAGTACAAAATGTTTGCAGCCAACCTAGCTAATGAAAACAAAATAAGTCTATACTAGTTTTCAAGATGTAGAGTCCAAAATATGCAATTACATGCGAAAAACGGGCACTTTACTCCTAAAATGACGTCAGAATTTGTTTTTCCGCCATTATTAATCACTGGAAATGCATACAAAAGATGATTTATATCTTATTTTGCTAAAGCAATCAAATTTCAATCGAATATAATCCTCCAAATACTTTATTTTTAGAATTGTGCGCCAAAAAATACTAATTTTGCCGAAAACAGCAGTCCCGACAAAAATGATGACGTCAACATGGAGTCACTTGACTTTAAACACCACGGCTAACATGTTACTCCTATCTAAGGTACACAAAAAAGCTTAACTGGAATAGGGTTAAAAATCACCTTATTTTTCAAGTCGTCCCTCAGATTCCTTTCGCGTGCAAAAAGGAGAGATTTATGCGGGCAAAAAGTTGTTCCAAATATGGAAATTAGACTTTGAGTTTGAATTTGATATGAAACAAGGAATCTATATTAATTTCCCGTAAATCTTAGATCATAAAAACTGTTTTTGATCTCCCACAGAAGGTCAATCTATTCTCTATTTCAAAACCTTGACCTAATATTGCCTCTTTTAAGGATTTTGATTTCAATTTAACACTGTAATAAAAAAATTTTCCGTGCATTTTCTTGATATCATTTTTCCTTTTTCCATCTATAGTGATTAGCCATTCAGGTTACTATAATCCACAGCTTCGTTCAACAAGTGAATTGATCAAAAAGACAAAACGTTTTTCAAATTAACATTTTTCCATTTATTTTTCAAAATAATCTTCTATTAGTTTCTTGTTTACTCTGTTCTTCTTTTAATTTATTAGTAAAATGGTGTAATTTAGGAGGTAAAAGGCGTAAGCAAGACATATAGGGTAGGTGTGACAAGCAAGTCATATTGGAAACATGGGACATTCTAAGCAAGCGAGGCATAAAAGGGGATGTTATGTTGTAAAATCAGTATTTTTCTCAATTTGAAAACACCTATTATATTAGGGAGTTAACATTTGATTAGTGTCAATACTAATTGCAGATTTTATAATTTTGTCAAAAGACACTGGCGAGCACATTCTATCATCAGCGTATTCCGCCTACTCTCATAAGTCTAGATGTACTAATCATTTTGAAGTGAAACTTTTCACAGTGCATGTCTTGCTCTTGACCAACAAACTGAAAAGGCGCTAATGCATTCCCTTCTCCCAGTATGAATAGGATTCATAAAAAGCGCTTTAATAACATTGCCAGTTGAAGGAAATTCAGCACCAAAAATAGGATTTTATCTGAAAATGACCATAAAATATTTAGAAACATTTGTCTTAAAATCGTTTTGGTGATCATGCCTGCTGTTGCCATTGCAACACTCATATGATGGTTCGGCTTGGAAATAAAAGCGAATATAGTGATTAATAGTGCATTTTCAATTGGAGGATGAACTTGATTTTCATTACACATGTAATATATAGTGGGCAACAACAGCAACAAAACGAAATGGGGATAAAATTTCTCGAAACCAATAAAAAACGTGGGAATATTAACAGATATCAACTTGTCAGCAATAATGACGGCTATGACGAAAATTAGATATAAGATAGGTTGAATAAATACCACTAGGGTGATGTCGTCATAAGATGTAAGTAACAGTTGGCATTTTACCAAAAATAGAGAGTTTGGTCAAAATCTGCCCTAAATTCCTACGAAAACGATATTTTTTCACAGAAGTTACTGCACACACTATATTTACAATGTTCTACCTTTTTACTTGGGGGCAGATATTGTCCTCTTTCGACTCTTCGGGAGGTCCATTTTTCATGAATGTGGGTCAGAACATTCATCAGTCCTTAAAAGTAAAAGCACTGTAACATTTATAAAAAGGGAGTGGTTGCGCAGAGTAATGATATAAGTAGTGATGCATTCAAGATGAAGTCATCATTTGACAATGGTATGACTTCTAAGGAAAATGTAGGACTTTTAGAGGGTTTGGCCATTTCTGCAGTATACTTCTCTTTAAGTTGATTTGCCTGACATGATTTTTACATGAAGATAAAGCCTAAGGTGATATGAAATAGTTCCTTAACCAAGATTCTACCATATGGCATGTTTAAAGCCATCTTTCCACCGAAACGGATTTATATGTTAATCAAATTTTAAAACTGAAATATGAAAGTCGGTCAACCAAAAGTTAGCTTTCAGCAAATACATCTAATAGTTAGAACTGATACAAGAAGCTAACAAAGCTTAATTATTTTTTAAAATGATGACGTTGTAAGGGAACAAATAGAGACAAATTTCCTAAATTTCTTTATGAACATGAATGAGAGACAATTCTTTTACTTCCTTGAGTATAAAATGATGTAAAAGCAGTAAATACTAGGCATGCCAGTATAAAAAATTGAAAAACTTAATTTTTACTTGTTTTTCCCTAAGTAAAGACCTCCATTTTGAAACTGAGTCTTTCCTTCAAATTGCCCAAGGGCAGCAGAGTGCCACTCATTGGAAATCATCTATTTACATCTGACATAACACATTTATGCAAAAAAATTTCATGTGTACCACAAAACAAAGTTTTTTTAAGTGACCCCCGGACTAACAATACAATTCTTATATACGATAAATTGTGGAGAATAAAAGCGATTCCATATAAATGCATTTTAGATAGACATAATATTCAAGTCAAAACAACAAAACAAAATAACAAAATTAGTCAAAACTAAAACAACGTTAATTATGGAGTCACTCACTTATTCAGTCACATCGTTCTAGATAAACCTGATATCATAAATTTTGAGAGTTTTTCTTCGTTCAAATCTAAGCTAAAAGAATATATAATTCTTATTGATACTATTTGCAGATATTTGCAGACCCATCAGGATTCTTCAAATTAATTTAGTTGAAAACTAGAATCTATCAGGGAAAGAAATAGTGTCCAATGACAGAAAATCTACGGTCTTCGTATTCTTCCAGTGTTTCATGACCTACGGAACGAGATTAGTATGTAAATATTTTCTTTTGTAAAAAGAAGTATTTCCTTTTAATTTCGATTTTGGCAATTATTATAAATATTCTGCTATCTATGTCATGATTGCGGCCTACTCCATTGGCTGAACAAACATAAAGAACAAACTCGACTGAAAAGTTTTGAATATTTCGTTTCATATGGCCAAACATGTTAAGTATCAACATGCTGATCGTCTACAGAATATACTGATTGATGGAAACTATTTTTCCTACTCTATGAACGGGTAATCTAGACTAAAATGTAGGCTATTATGATAAATTATACTCGCGTAACAATGCAGAAGATTCATACGATCTCCCTCTTGCTAAGCAACGTTTAAAACAAATCATTTTGAATTATATGAATATGAAAAAAAGAAAAAAAGAAAAAAAAAAAAAGGAGAAACACATATCATCACATCTTCGATCAACGAATCATAGCAATATTAGCTTAGGTATTTGTTAGGAAAGAGATTTCTTTATCAAGCAAAAAATTAGAACTATTTACAACATATTCTATTTATCCTTCTATCCGGGATTTCCCATGGAAAACAGAATATCATTTGTTTTGGTACAGCCATGAAAATATAAACAAAGACTGGCGCCTTTCTTTTCTATCTCTCTCTTTGAAAATCTCCTATAAATATATTTGCCTGATGAAAGATCCAGGGAAACTTCGAAAATAGTATCCCCTCGAGAATGTAAATTTCATCTATTCTTTATTTATCTTAATGGTAACAGCGCCGGCGAATTTGTTTTGAAAGTGAAGGGGCCAAATTATATAAGAGTTGCGGACGACGTGATTCATAACAACGAAATGAAATCAATAAGTAAATAATAATTGCTACATATTCAAGACTAATAACAGAAGATTAAGAAGCATACAACGAAGCTGTTCTAGCAAAACATGTTTTCTGGATGGCAGCTAGCTGAATATTTCTTCTATATTATGGTTTACAGATGGTTTTAGACAGCAATAGAAAGGTTCTTCGCAATTCGTTCGATGTTGTTTTCATTTTAGATGAAACAAAAGAAATCCGAAATCCGAAATCCGCCGAAATATGAAAAATCTAAAAAATTTAAAATAAGAATAAGATTATCCAAAGCATTTTGAGCGATTCTCTCGAGCGGACACAAACTTTCTACCAAGTTAATCCGAATCAAGTTTATCTGTTAGATCTTAATGTACATGTAGCAAAGAATAGAATTACTCCCCTGTCTTCTCATCTCGTTATTTTTATTTCCTTTATTTTGACTTTTTTCTCCCTCTCTTCCCTTTATTTGACTAAAAAATGGAGGGGGCGGAGGTCTGTTGCAGGCTCTGGTAATTTATAGATTAGGAACGAGGAAAACTTGTTTCTAATAATTTTCATAAGATGCACTCCCTTTGCGTAAATTCAGAAATCAGTAACCACGCGTCTTGCGTGCAGTGCTCAGTAAAACTGCCACTGGAAGATTCACCATTGTAATCTCGCCATATGTAATTTTGCCGCAAACATATTTTTTTCCATATAGGCATTTTTACCACTGGAATTTGTGTAAGTCTTTAATATAATAACTGAAATGCAGCTCTTGTAGAGATCTAAAATCTTTTATATGTTGATAAATATTGATCAAGATATGTTAACCAACAATGAGCTAAATGATTTGACCATTTGATATTTGGAAACTGCTCCAAGATTACTGTTTCTAGGGGGCAGGAGCATAGTCGTAATTACGGGCAAATAGAAATTTCACTCTGTTCAGATTGATGCTTGTAATAGAGTGGAATAAAAGTCATATGACTTCTTATTTAGACTACCTCTATAGTCTATTCTCTATATTTAAGAGCATCATTAAAATTAACAAAATCTGGATCTCGCGAATCGCAGTCCAGCAGGTTCAAAGCTATTGCTCCCTAGGTAAGTTGCTTCAAAAATAGCACAAAAGTCATAAGAAAGATGTTCCGAACACAAAAATATTCATACTTTCAAACTCAAAGTCTCTTTCAAGCTTAGTAGCTATCATAGCTAACAAATTATGAACACTTTGTGGGAAGTCTAGCATAGCATAGCAAAGTCGCTTTTTGTTTGAAAAGAAATTCAGTAAAGTAAAAAAAGCATCATCGATCTAATCACTGGGCGAAAAACGGCTCGGGAGAACTTAGAAAGAAAAAGCAAAAAATCGTTGGTTTACTTTTAAAAACCAATCAGCTGAGGACATTTTATTGCAATCTTTTTATTCTCAAAGCCATTGGAGGATTTGTTTTTTTGATTGGAAGAATGTTTTCAATCTGTCAATCATCCAATTCATTGTTTTATCAACCAATAAAAATGATTGCTTATGATGTTCAAGGCAAAATGTATAGAGGTTTTTCGCTGGGATTGTTCTAAACTCTTTTCTCGCCCTTTTATAGGATTTACAGGGTGAACATTGCATATTTTTATTCTCTAACGAAAGCGAGAATTTGCAGCCGCCGTCGTCAAAAAACCCTTCTCTTTTTTTCTTGTGCGAATCTTAAATGTCTGAATCCCATAAATGTTTTTTTATATGGTTTGTTCATGTGAAAGCCCGGACGCACCCCAATCTTCAAAAGAATCAGCGATCGTATTACATACGTGTTCAGGCTTTTCTACAGTGGCAAGATGTTTCTGCAGAGACAGAGCAGGCTGAAATTCAGAGTTGTAAGATTATGGAGTTTTTATGCTTTTTCGTTTGCTGTATTGGTTTGGAAAAATTATCAACTAAAGCAGTGAATATATTTCAAGATTTGTTTATTTTGTTTTGCTG
>JANSTP010041677.1:0-12035 GCA_025330745.1 Cladonema radiatum
CAATTATCGCTTGTGGTTCAGACTTATACTGAAAAAGCTCGAAATTGTTCCAATATTTTTGGCCAGGATTGTAGTTTTTTGGCCTCTAATATCGAATCGATAATTTGGCAGTGCCAAAGATTAAGCTTGTCTTTCATATTTACCTTTGATTCCCACGTATTTACACACAAATTTGTTATTGACAAACTGAAAATCTTTTTCGTTACTGTGACCAACATGTTTTTAATTCTAGGTGTTTATTTATGCGTAAGACGTTTTAAGCTAAATAATTTGACATTGAAAGAAAAAGAGTATTGCATAAATTGCACCTGGAATATTATGAATTAAAATGCAAATGAGAATATATAGCTAGCTAAGCTGCTTTCAAATCAAAAAAGGGTGCTGGAGGTTAATTTGGAAGCACGTTAATTAACTTTGGCTGCCTGCATGAACACAAGCTATATTATAAACCCCCCCTCTTCCTCGTCACATCATCCTCCTTCAATAATCTAATCTAATGAACATTTCCTTCTGTACGGCTACTAATGTAGCATTCCTTATACATAGCTAGCTGTTCCATGTTTTTAGCTGCAAATTGTTCACCAAAAATTCGACTTGTTGCAGAGATCAAATGGAAACCAAGTCATTACACTAAATATTAATGGTGCGATGCAGTGATAGGGAAGAGAGAAAGGTAATTAGGAAACAGGCAATGGTATTAGAAAAAGGCAATGAGTAAAGGTATTAGGCCAAGGCATTAAGCAATACATCGCTCTATTAATACTTGATGTAATGGCTTGGTTTCCATTTGATCTCTGCACCAAGTGGAATTTCAGAACTTTTTAATCGCATGATCATAGGTAATCTCAAATGCTAGTACGTTTTTTTAAATCTTTTTAAAAGATATTTTTTAAGTAATTTCAGCTACATTTCTGTGTTTATTAAAAGGCAAACATATTTATCAAAAACGTTAAAGTGTACCAAATCACAATGCTATTGTTTCAAGTTCAAGTTTAATTATTTGTACTAGAGGGACATATCTCTTCTTCAAAAAATATACGTTCAAAAAATATGTTACCCTTAAAAAACGGGGAAAGTGATCAAGAAAGTCGTCTTCAGGAAAAAATCATTTAAAAACATGCCCTTTAGTAGCATCAACTTTTGAGAAAAGCTTCTATCAGTTATCACCGGAGAATAGCAATTGTTGCTCATATGCTGTAAAAGTTTGTTCAGCAAAAATTAATGCATACTTTGTTTATTGTATCAGCAGAAAAATTCGTTCACTTTCACTTTCAAACATTCACATCAAATATGTGTCAATATTGTGGGTTTATTTAAAAGTCAGGATTATCCAGGGTTGTACCAAGGCAAGAATGTTCGGCGTGGGGTGGGGCTGGGTTGGCACCAATTGTTTGCACTTTCAGTGGTATAGTAGGGTGTCTGCAATTTCTATGAAAATTATTACTCTTCAAAGACGGGGGTTGTTTAGAATCAAAATTTGAAACCAAAGAAAGGATTTTTACCTAAATAAATTGTTTCAAAAATAGGACTCGACTATAAAAGATGGGATAGGTTTAGATAAAGAAACTCGACATTGTCTTTAGGGTAGTTTTTTAATAATTTTGAACCCGGAACAAGAGAAACTCGCGTTTAGTGGAAACAATTTTGCTGGTCACATGGATTCACTTTCTTTTTGGATTTGCTATGCTGGGACAAAAGAACATATACAGAAACACATTTCCAAGGCCCACGCCCCGAAATGAAAAGTGGGGGTACAAATGAAGGCCGTGAGGCTTTTCCTCAATTTTATTCTCGTTCAGCTTTATCTCTGAAAGGGAGGAGCCAACATTTTTTTGTGTGTGAACCAATGTTGTTGCTGTTTGACTTGTTTTTAGTTTGTTTTTAAGATGGCCTCTTTACTATTTCGATCACTTCTTATGCAATTATTCATGCTTTGGCCAATTTTATTTTCAAAGTGACACACCAACAATTTGAGTTGTAGCACTATTTGAAATATCAAAATTAATCTGGCTATTTTATATTCAAAACAAAAAATCCCTGATTGTCCACCATCAAATCCATTAACAAGAGAATTCATTTTAAACTAGAGCATTCACCATAATTAGTCAACTAGAGGTGAATATAAGTAGTAATAGACCAATGGACAAATGAGAGAAAGGTAATAGATTTCGAGTGACTCAAAAGTTGATCACTTGCAGCACTTCTTTTTAACTTTAAGACTACTGCAAAAGCCTAAGTCTTATGAAAATATGCTCGGAAAAAAATGACTTCCAATACTTCCAATCAAATGTCAATATGAGGCAACATTTTGCATTCCTGCGTCAATATGCTACCTTTTATAGAAAAAAATAAGAAATAAAATTTGTAAAAAAAACCAAAATTTTTCCAATTTTTTTTTTTTATTTTATGAACATACTAGCCCTAGCCTCTGATCTAGCAAAACCTTTGCCCCGAAACTGAATGGAATTGGGTAAAATTATGATTTTTTTTTCAAAGTCATGAAGTTTCATACAAAGAGTATTTGCAAAAAGATTTATTTCAGGGAAACGTAAGGGTATAGCAGAATACTTAGGATGGGAAGAGTTTTGGGGTTGAAAAATACCATCCTATGGCCAGAATGGGATTAACAATCGATATTTGCTTCTTATCGCTTGTTTGGAATTCTGATACCCATACATTTCTTACATTTCTTCAGTTATAGCCATACGAAGAATGAAACCTTTATTTATGCAATACAGCAAGGACATTGGATACAGTAATTTTGGCGGATTAACGTTAATGAATTTTAATAGCGAATTTCTTCTTTGTTGCCAATAGACGTTTTGCTTTGCGTAGATTCAAACGATCTAGAAAAGGCTCCCCTCTTGTTACAGATTTTGGTGTAAGCTTGTTAAAGGCATTCATTTCTTTCAGAAAGCTTTTTTTGATAATGACTGTAGCTTAACATGGTTTCTCATTGAACTTTTGAAAACCATATTCGGGAAGAGAGAATGGAAAAAGTAAAAAAACCACACATTTCACTCTCAATCAGAAACATTTTGCTAAATAAATTATAAAATTTGGCAGCTATAAGGAAATTTCGAAAATAAAAAAACAATCAATCATCAGAATCATTTAGTCTTAATTTGCGATATGTTATGATTATATGTTGTTGTTATTCGTCGCTTTTCTACGGGTTCTTGGAAAACCTGTCGATTGAAAAGTTACTTCATATCATATTTCGAAACTTTTACCCCAAAACGAGCATGATTGATCCCACTAATATAAAAAGTATAATTTGAACTTTATCGAGGGATATTTCAGTCTTCGTAAACAAAAGTTTTAAAGCTCATGTTTTGGACAAATCTGTCATATTGTAAATGTAAAGAAACAACCAATAGACAAAAGAATAGTTTCAAACAAGGAATTTTTATACTTTGGGCTTTTACTTTATACTTTTATTTTTATATCAGGTTCAGCATTTCAGAGACAGTTTGTCTGAATATAGCTTTGTAGATAGATTTTTCATTAATCTGAATAGTGAAACATGTAAAACAGATTTGCAGCTTCTCTTGTGTAATGAATTTTTAACATTCTACAACCTGTAAGACATAGTTTTCTTCCGTTTTTAAATTCAAAAAGAGCAACATCTTTTCCAATCTTACTTAAAACCTTCTGTGTTAATAATGTAAGTAAAGATACAGCAGTTTTCATTTTTGAATTTTTGTTATAAAATCACCAGTGAGCATTGTGTTTTTAAATAATCCAGGCGTTGAGCTATGACTTAAAGTAATTTAAATTTTTATTGATTTTTTGAATGCTTTTCTTATGGTTGCTAAATCTAAGGCTGACCCAAAGACTAAATCAAGTTTCGAAATTAACCCGTTTTGTACCAAACATACTTAGGGCTACCAGATTTTACTGAGACTCCATAATTATGTTCAAAATATGACAAACGTTTTTAAAATTTCTTGTAGAATAGGGGTCAACGGCGATGTTCCAAAATTGGAACATTGGGACAATTGAGGAACAAAATTTTCAAATTGATAATTTGTAAAAAATGACTATTTCAGGTTGTAACTTAAGACTATTTTGTCTCTAAAATCAGAAACGGTAAATTCTAGTAATTTTAGTTAAAATAATTCAATGAGTTGAGAAATATATCTATTTCCAGGACCATTTTTTGGATATTACAGACCCAGTTTTTCTCAGCAAATAGACGGTATTATATTACTCAGCAAAAGATTGTCATCTCAGTTTTACTTGCATTTAGAGACAGTTTATTAGCCTTTGGCCAGTCAGCTAAGATTTTAAGTTCATAGTTTAAAATGGATTCACAATGGCCAGGTTTCTTAAATGGAAAAAGCAGATTTGTGTCATCCGCAAAATTATGAACGAGACAATGCTTAAAAACAGTTTGAAGGTCATTTATGTAGATTATGAATAACAGTGGTCCCAAAGTGGAACCTTGTGGGACTCCCCATTTAACTATTTGCTCACGAGACGAGACACCAGACAAACTCACATATTTGTGACGATTACTTAAATACGACGTTATCCATTTATTAGGAATACCTCTTGCCGCATAAAAATCCAGTTTTTCTAACAAAATCTCGTGATTAACCCTGTCAAACGCTTTTTAGATGTTTGAGTTTTATTGTTGAATTTTGTCTCACTTGATGAGATATCAGTGCCTAAGAGGTGCTTCCTGGCTTTAGTTGGAAAATTATGGCTACCTGCCGTACACTCTAGAAAAGACATAAATATTTTTCAAAATAGTCGATGGAACATTCAAAAATGCTTTCTAAAAGGCTTCAAAAGCTAAAAATAGATTTGTTTCAGGGGTTTAGGTTTAGATTTGGGTTTAGAGTAATGATGATGAAGCTAATAACGGAACTTGACAATATGGCGGATGTTAGAAATACAGCCTATTTGATATTACTGCCCTTTTTGAGGGACAGTCAGTTAACTTGCTTTGGCTATTATCATTTACTCTCCGTATTTATTAAACATCTAATCATATAAAACTTACTATTATTTATTCAACGTTTGGCTAATGCTGTAATGGAGAAGTGCAACGTCAGCTGCATTTAATCTGTATTTCTCGTTCTTTTCAGGCAATATTCTGTTTGAAACTACATTCTTTGGCAACTCCAATAGGGGAGGATACAGGATCTTCTGAAAAAGGAGGCGCCTTCATATTTACCAAATATTACAATTGAATTTGCTTTCACAGAAGTAAAAGGACTTCTAATATATGAGGGAAAAGGGGATAAAATTTAAAGGTGAAAATCTAAAAGGGGTTGTGCGCGCCGGCGACGCCCCTCCCCTAAACTCGGTCACTGTCCCATAACAATGAAATAAATACTTAATATTTAAGAATTTAACCCTGGATATTAACGAATAATTGTTAATGGGTGATGGTGTTACTACGCGGGGTCTGAGTCTGTTTGGGTTTGTTCATCAATGAGAGGTTAATATTAGAAAATTGAAAGCTAAGTTAATGGGAGTAATTGTTGTTGATATCTCCATAATTAATGTGGGAATATATATGATCTTTACTTTTTACACGGCCACGCCCATGCTGTATATCCATTGGCGAAAAATTCCGGTTGTAAATCATTCTTTCTCCCTATAAGCATTTCTACCTGAATGTATTTTTACCTTGCTAATATTCTGTCAATTTTCCATCAAAATTCAACATCAGTTTGAAATCTATAATCCATTCACATTAACTGTCCATCATAATATATATCTTGGCATAGATTTGGTGTTGTTGACGCCTATTCGAAGCAAAACTGTTATAAGAGTCCTAGTCTTGATTGCTAAATGTTGAGATTAACATCCTAATGCCTTGCTTAAAAAAGGGATTTTTCAAATTCCCTGTTTTGCTAGTACATAAGCCACAATGCATATAAATAAAAATGCAGCAACAAAATATCTGAGGTATTCATTTGCTTCATGTGAATATGAAACTGGTCCGAGTATAGTTGAAGTTTTGAGCTCTGCACAAGTATTTCTTTTTATAATAGTTTTTGTATAGGTGATGTAATATTTACGCAATAATTTCACGTTTTCACCCCCGTTTTTCAAATCATCTGCAATTTTAAATGGGTGATGATATGTCGAATTCACGTTATAGATAATTTTGAAGAATGTTTCTCGCATGGAAGATGACCAGCCCAAAAGCGAACTCCCTTTTAAGTTGATATGATTTTGAACAATATCCAACGCGCTTGTAATAAGAGGTACTGACATTTCCAAAAACAAACCAATTTTATACGTAAAATTAGATAGAAATATGAAGTCCTCGGCATGTTTTTGTGGAATGAAGAATGTATCAGACCAACCTCTGGCACAACATTTTTCTTCGCAACACGATGTTAGTAAAATTTGAAAAAACTGTTTCTCAAAGGGAGGTTTTTTCTCTAACATTTCCAAATGATAGTTAAATTTCCGACATTTCTCAACATTCCAGTGCGGCCAGCCATCGTTGTAAGGCGCTTCTTTCAAAGGGTGAAATAATGGTTTAGTTGCCCAGATTTTCGTTTTGTCGAAAGTTTGTAAATTCCACCAATTCACAATCATATCATCACTCACAAGAAAATAACCTGAAATTAGAAAAAAATATGAAGAAAAATTTTTTAATATTAGAAATGTTAGTGTTGCACCACAAAAACAAAATAACAAAAAGTGTTCACAAGGATTCTCCCCAAAGCACCCTTATTAATTGGAATCGTAAAATCATAAAATCAGTATTATAAATGAATAGTTTAACGCCACATGAAACGTCTTAATAATCGATATGAATTTTCATATTCCCATGAGGAAAGGTTTTTGTCTAGTTTTTTAGATTGTTCTAGACATTCCCCTGCTTATGAGTTTCATTTAATCATTTTTAGACTTCTCAAATCGATTTCATAAAGAGAAGTTTTGAAAAAACGTAAGAAAAAGCGACATCCTGTTTGGAAAATAAAGAATAAAATAAATAGGAAAGGTCCATGAAATAGTAAAGCTCGCGCTATTACCATTGGCGGCACAAGGGGGCGAGGGGGTGGCGTCCCCGCGTGCAGGAGCCTCAGGGAGTGCCCTCCTACTCAGTACATATTATGAAGAACGAGAAGAAAAGGAAGAACGAGTTCCAAATCAGCAAGGGGCAAAAATTTTTGCTTATCCCGCTACTGACTATTAATACCTAGTGTTTTCGATTTTTCTGGAGTGACGTTGTTCTGTTATATTGCCTTAACGTTATTTAAAAAGCAGCAATAGGTTTCTTATCGTGAAACAGGATATAGCGAGATGATACGACGCCAACCAATATAATTATTATTTCACTTGCAAAAACAATGAGCTACTCTGGGTGCTATTGTAGAAAATGCAATGGTTTTAAAACCAACCTTCAAATCCTCTATGCTTTTGCATTGCGACTGCTGCACAGTGATAACTTTGGTAACCACCTTTCACATCTAACTCGATATCTGGTTTGGTGACATTGTCACTCTTTGATCCGCATGTAATTACTTTGGCGAATATATCATCATACATTTCATGCAACACAGGGATGGCTTCATAAAACGGCCAGTTAAAAGCTACAATGAGTAGTGTATTACAAAAGCTACTTTTTACCGTTGTTTGTGAAAGTGTCTTAAATTGTTCCAAGAGTTTTAATTCGTCAGGTTTAAGAACGGAACTATTACTTATTTGGTCATATGGTTGGTCATCAGGGGGTGTTCTTTTCGTTTGCATCCAATCGACAGAAAGACTCTGTGTCTTCAATGAAACGAAAAGAAATGATATCGCTGTGATTAAAGAAAGCATAAAAATGATTGCTCGTCCAACTGAAGGCCGGGCCAAGGAAAAACTGTACATAGTTTGATAAATTGTTCTAATATCTACAATCAGAAAAAGAATAGCCGATATTGCTAATAATATCCAATATGCTACAGCTATCTATGAATTATATGTTTATAGCCTGAGTCATTAGATAGGAATATCGCTTCGATCTTTATAGGACGTTCATTACCAAATAAAGTTCTTATCCTTCTCTATACAAAAAGGCCTTTTAGTAGATCAAAAATATCAATAGGAATAAACATCTTTGCAAGATCATCTATCACAATTAAAAAACTTAGGTAAACCACTTTGTAATAGTTGGTCTACAATGTAATACCTGCCCTGCACCACCTTTCAATTCTTTAATACCTGACTCAATATGTAATTATTCTTGCCCAACTTTATAACAACAGAGCTTTCTAATCAGACCTGCCAAGCTTTGTAATAACAAAAAGCTGCACCATTTTTTATTGCCACTTTTTCTACTTTGTAATAACTGGCTCTGATTTCGCAAAGTTTACAATTCAATGAAATTTCTTTCTTTTCGAAATCCTTTACTCTTGAAAAATCCGTAAAATAGCTTTGTTAAGAATATCTCAAGAGCATTTCCTTTTTGCAGGTTAAGAACACAAGACAGAACCACTACAGAAGCATCCGAAGGAGGCATTCTAGAAGTAGCTATTCTTAATTCTAGCCAGCTGAAAGATTCTGAAACTCGTATTTGATCAATGAAAAAAGTCCAAGAATGGCTCTATATTTACAACTTATACTTTTAAATGAAATATTTTTCATCATTTAGAGTCGTTTTTACCTTCATCTGAACAATCTTCCAAACTTATTTATGAGATAAATTTAAGCTTATTCTGTGAAAATTTTCACAACAAGCCACAACAAAGCGGATAATTTGAAATACCGATAGAACAGCTATTTTTTCGAACGGCTCCATTGAATGGTTTTGCCACTAGACGACCGCCGTATCCAAATCTAATAAATCCTATCGGGAAAAATTGTTTGATCTCTGTTATTCACATGTACAATTTCATGACCAGAGGCTTATGCTCTTATAGAATTTTTCTTTTTGAAGAAACGCCTAGTTGTTTGTTTTTTTTCCCTACGAAACTAATATTTCTTTTGAGTGAGCAGAAATCTGAATGAAAAAAACAATGAATATTAATTTAGTAAATTCGATGTCTAATTTTAACTTGAACTTTTTAGTGTAGTTTTGGGCGTAGGATTTACATCATTTAACCCATAGTCTGTAAGTTAACACTGAATCTAAATCAATTTTAGAATAGAAGTCCATTTGGCTGAGAGAATAAAAAAGAGGAGCAAGAAGATTACCACCTCAATATTATAGTAAACTAACTAAGGTATGATTCAAACCCATCAACAACTATTGCAAAGTGGGACAGCTATTTCAAAGTGGGGTATAATGAGCATATGAACGTGTCAAACTTTGCATACAGGTTTATTGGAAGAAACGGATTCAAAACTGCTTAAGATAAACTTCCTTTTTCAAATTTAGAAAATATAGCAATCTTTTTTCTTCAAAATTTAAAGGGAGAGTAAAACCTCCATAATACATTGAGCAAAGGTGTTCAAGACAGTTGTCATAACGTTGAAAGTAAATATAACATTACAAGTACTTCAATGCGTTTCTTTTGGACAAGATTGTTAGATAAGTGTCATCTTCCTTCAACATTTAACTGTGCTAATTTTTTGACAAAAAACATGCTATCTTATATTATTTACCAAATAAAAGAAAAAATAAGAAGTTCTTCGAATTTTAAGGGACAATATATAGCTATGTAGTGCACTCCTAGTCTAGATATTGACAGAACTGTCACTTGAGTGAAATAAGTAAACACTTAGTATGCTTGAGTATGAACTTGAACGATGAATAAAGCTGCGAATTACTCGGAAACACGTAAAAATAACATTAATTGAAAAAGAGAGTCAAAATTAGTTTTTTAACCAACCTCTCAAATTTCAGATTTATAAACTAAGATTGATTAGCATATTACCAACTATCTATTTATTAATTATTAATGTTTCCACAGATATCGATAAATAGGTTGAGTGTACAATTTATTTCAATATGAAATAATAGGAATTCATAATACAATCGCACAATATTTCTGAGGTTTATTGATTGAGTGTTAAATTTTTTTAATAACAAATTTGTACGTTGTGAAACAGTCCAGGGTAGACATGGATTGATGGAATAAATTTTTAAAAATGTAAATTTGACTTTTTGTAAAGCTGTTAATATAGAGATTAACATATTAAAAGTTTTAATAAGAAAATAATTGTAGAACACCTCTTTTTCAGCAACCGCGTTAAACCCTATGGATGGGCGTTAGAAAATTGAGGGGGTTAGGGTTAGGGTTAGGTTTAAATCGGCACTTCTTAAACAAATCTGTACTCCTTAACAAAAATAATCAATTAAATTTACCGAAAAGTTTTCACGTTTTCAAGTTTTCACTGCTTTTTCACAAAACCACAAGACCTTTTCAGAAGTCCTAACAAACATATCAAGAACGTTTTGTGGCATACTAGAATGTTTGGTATTTCACCCAACTAATGATCCAAACAAGGCGCTAAAGAGAAGTAACAGTTATTTCTCAAGATATTCTGTCTGTTTCTCAAAGTCACTTAGGGAGAAAAGGTTTCACTAAATTGTAGTCAAAGTTGGCCTTTAAGAATGTTTTAGTCGCTTGTCAAGGTGATGACATCATCAAACATTTGAAAAAAGGCAAAAGTCAGCAAAATTGTTGCCATTTTGACGTCAACGTACATTAGTTATGTCATTGTCTACCATTCTGGGAAGTTTAGCCTAAAATTTTAGACTCACAGTGAAAAAATTTCACGTCAAGTTTTTTTGACTGCTTTTTACGAGCGTGGTTAAGACAATCAGAAAAACAAAAAAATTCTTTTAAAGGGGCTCAAAATAAATAGACTGAAAGCAAATCCAGAAAAAGAACAATCTTTAGTTGATTCTTTGATGGAAGATTTCAACTACAGAAGCAGAAGTTGAGAATTTATATATTTTTTCTTCAATAAAGCAACAGGAAAAATATCTTTTGTTGGGTGTTTTCTGTGTAACATGATTTTTTTTTTAGTTCAAATATGTTGAAGTTGGCCTCAAAACCTAATTTTATGAAAATGGATTTTCTTCGCACTCACAGCCAGTTTCCTGTATATTTAACTTCACTTTATTGGATCAGCTTCAGAAGTCAAACGATTTGAAGCCATTGAGGCTGTTTCTTCCACACGTTTAGTCCACCACAGATCCCATTCTCCAGAAGTTTCATTAATTCTTGGGGTACATATAAAATTATAAATCAAAATCAAACTAGTTTATACATAGCAAAAATTTAGGAACTTTTGGAACTAGGAAAATTCGACCAATTTCTGCTAAGAAACGTTTTTCAGGTGTTTACTGTGAAATTAAGTTGTAGCTGGAAATCCATGACAAAAAAGGCGCTTTTTACGACTGGCTATTACGAATTTACCAATCTTTTTTATTTGCGTCGTAAAAATCTTGTGTTAAAAACAGCCAATAAATGACCGACTTGCTTTTTCTGTTCTTTAACCACTTTTATTCATTAAAACCCAAGAAACATTCTAAAAAACTTCTAGAAGCAAATTTAGACAATAGCCATGAAAGCTCTGGGACTAGGCCTGGTGCTTGGTCTCTTATAAAGAAAAACATGTAAAATTATCATATTAAAGAACAGGGAGACAAAAAATCCACAGCATTTTTGTTTTAAAAAATTTGCTTGATTAACAAAAAAATAGATCTAAAAATTTTATAAAAATATTGTTGCTAACTAATAAAAAAAATTTAACAGCACCCCAGCCTCCCTCGTAAAAACCTACGAATAAAAAGTCACAATTATTTTCTTTGTTAGTTCACTTATTTTATCTCTTATGCTGATAATGTTCACAGATATTCTGATGTTTAGTTTGAAGACTGAATATTCCCTCACCTTTCAAATACTTTTATTAAAAGGACTTTCCTGCCATTTTTTTTTTTTTTTTTTTCTAGACTTTGTCATATTACGAAAGATCGACATACTCTCAAAAGAAAACATGTCTTTACACGTTTAAAATTTTGAAACCTAAATCTTTTGGATTTTCGTCTGCAAAATAAATTGTTCATTGGCAGGATTGTCCCTTATAGGGATTCTGAGGTGAAAATAAAAGTTGGGTTCGTATGA
>JANSTP010041788.1:0-14635 GCA_025330745.1 Cladonema radiatum
AAATATTTGTTTGGGTTGTCAGCAAATAATAAAAGTTGTCTTTGGTGAGATTCTGACATGCAATGACATTTGAAACCGTTCTGAAATTTATACAAAGTAAAAGCACCATTAGAGAAAATCATTTTAATGGCTTATTTTCTTTTAGGCCCAAAGGCATATGCAAAGGAAACAAATTCTATAGTACTGCAACCTTTCCAGGGTTACCGAACAGTCTCAGGTGACGAAAAATTAATTCTGCACAAGCGCTGCACAAGCAATAATTAGAAACAAGCTTTTTTAGCAACCAGATTTGACAGCCATCAAAGGTATGCTGAAAATAAATATGTACATTCCTTCTGTCATCAAGAGTACAAAAATGAAAAAGGGATAGCATTTACAGATTAAAGATCAAACTTCAAATTAAATCAAAATCAAAATGATAATTTACAACACTGCTAAGATTCGCATGATAAGATTTACTGTATAATTAGCCATTGAAATTTGCCTTAGCATTTGGCACATGCCAAAGTGATTGTCGAGGCAAACTTCGATGCACACTACATTTTTATGATACCTTGGCAAAAATAGGTTGCTTTTTGCCAAGGCCAAGTTATCTGAAATTCGAAGGCTGATAATCATATAAAAATTAATAAGAAATAATCAAGAAAAACATAACATTGAAGAAAAAAAAATTTTTTTTAAGACATTTAAGAAAAACTTATAAATATTTGTAAAGATAATCAATGCTTGTTCTCTTAGCATGCTGTTCTAATAACTCATTGTTCTTATCATTTAACAAATAACTTAATTCAAAACAAAATTTTAAATGGAGGCATAAAAACCCAGATAAAACAGAACAGGAAAAAAAAAAGGAAAAAAAAATTAATTTATCTACAATTTACCTCATGACGATGGCCCTCATGTTATGGTTCATGTTCCCAAATGTCTACATGAATTACTGATTAAAAGTATATAAACCTTATTTGAAGAAATAAAAATGCTTGACTTAAAGGAATTCCAAGGAGAAAATATAAAGTTCATCTAAATTCGACATTTTATTTTCGAGATATTTCATCTTAAAGATTTGTCACTCAGGGAATTTCCCTAGAATGCTGAAGAATTTGTGATATCATCTAGTGTATAGAAAAATTGTTCCAATCTTAAATTTTGAAAATCTCAGGTTATTATAGTGCTATTGAATTAAAAACTTTCATATAGATAGTTGGTGTGTATTACACCTCTTCTGCAATAAATTTTTTGATAAATAAGCTTTCGGTCACTAGTCCCAGGCCCCTTTTGAAAAGCATGCTGTCCTCAATTTAGAGCTTTTGAAAAAAATTTATTTTAAAATAAATTTATTTGTAAAGTTCTTTGAAAGATTCCAAACTCAAAAAGAGAATTCATTTGTTGAACAATAGCTTTGTTGGGTAGATATTGAGCCTGACCCTAAAACCAAAAAGGGCCTGGAACTAGTGAAGAAAAAATTATTTTTCAAAAATGTTTTTATAATTGAATTTTCCTTAATGTGTACAGATGTGTACAAAGTCTGTATAAATTTTCATGCATGGAATTATATCATAACCTGAGATATTCAACATTCAAGATTGGGGCAACTTTTCTATGCGCTAGATGACATGACAAATTCTTCAACTATTTAGGGAATAAGTGACAAATCTTTAAACTCAAATATCTCGAGAGCCTAAAGTCGGATTGAGATGAAATAAAAACTGTTGTTCATCATTTTTTCTCCTCTTTCATATGAACCCAAGTTATATTTTCACCTCGCAATCCCTTTCAAGTGCCAATGTAAAGCAAGCGGCAAAAGAGTTACTGCTGGCTGAAATTTCTTCTGGGGGTGTATATAACGTTATTATTATCCGCATGAGCTTGCTTGACATTGGCACTTTAAGGTACATAGGATATTTTTCTAATTTTCTTGAAAAATCTAAGCACAAACAACACTAGATTAATCCACTTACTTCATCGCGACATTGTTTTTGACACATCTGGCAATACCATCTCAATTTCTGTAAACCTTTTGCTTTGATACGATTTGAAATTGCTTTGGGTGTAAGGAAACCAGCCTTCTCTTTACCCATAATTCAATATAATAATAATTATATATAGACTATAAACTAAAAAAATTTGAAAAAAATTGTTTGTAAAAAACACAAAAAACCCATCATGAAGGGAGATTGCAATTCCTGATTTTGAATAAATGACCGAAGAACAAAAAGATTTGTTAATGATCAACGTCGGCTGTTTCTGAGGTTTTCTAGAAAGCAGATCTTGTTTCACATTGAAACTTATTTTCAAATGTTATATGGGAAACGTATTCTAGTTTTCAAATTGCTTGTTCTGTTGAAAAAGAGTATAGTTCATATAAAAATATGGAATGAGAGAACTAGTTTATTATGATCACATATGATGTATAACAAAGGACCTTTAGTCAACTTACTTCTCAAGTAAGATATTTTCAAAAATGAAACGCATGAAAATAAGTGACAAATATGAAAACTTTGATGCTTAGAGTTTTAAACTTAGAAATGAAACAGATAACTCCGAGAAAAAAGTGTTCAAATACAGTTATACCAATTTGAGCAGTAAAGCGATAAAAAAACAACAAATTGATTTGTATCGAAAACATATTTTATATCAAATCATACAAAACAAAGAAATTTGAAACTGCTCACTTAGTGTTCAGGGTCTGAATTTTCATTATTTATTTTTGTTACTTCATAAATTTAATGCCAGTTACAACAAAGATATGCAGGCATAACAAATAAATTTTTCATCATTCCAAGCAATACTAAATGTAATTCCACTATTCACGTCTTTGCCGTGATTTTGTTGATAGAAATATGTGTAAAATATGCAATTGAGATGCCATATCTTCATAACAGTACCGAGTTAGCTCTATTACTTGCTCTATTTTCTTGGAGTCTTGACTTATGCGTAGAAATTTCAACATGAGAAGTCGCATCTCCACAATAGTTCAAAGATAAGTCAATCGAGACTACATTAACTTCATAGAAGCAAGAAACCTATAATTGAGATGTAATATCTTGCTCATAGCTTGCTATATGTTTCCCATAGAAGCATGTAGCAGATCTCCATAAAACCTACAATTACTACATCAAGTATCCGCATCTTTCTCGTCTTGTTCTTTCATTTTCTTGATAATATCTTTCGCTGTATTGAAAACTCCAAACGTTTGCTCCGCACAGACAAAACATCTTTTAGTTTTCTTATAATGATTCAATGCACATTTTTCACAAAAATAGTGCTTACATTTTGTCACGACAGGATTTTTGAAAGTTTCTCGACATATGAAACATGCAAAAGGAAGATCATCGTCACTATCACTGTCAATTGCATATTGTTCTACATTCCCTTGGTCATACGAACCTAAATAAACAAGTAAGCATTCAGATAAAAAATATCAAGTCTTAATGTAGAGTAAAATAGGGTTTGGTGACCTGATGATCTGTTCTTTTAACAATTTTTTGTAGCTAAAAAAATACCGAGCACTCCTTACAACTTCCGTTTTGCAGATAAAATCTGCTTAAAAGTACCCTTTCTCTTTTGGTTCCTGACCCTTATTTGAGATCCTAGAATGTATTATTCTTAAGATATTATCTAAAGTTACGCATCATTAGAATTTATTTTCAAACCAAATAGTAGAATCAAATACCATCTTTATATTCTCGTTCTAACTGCCATCCATGTTTGTAATCACTTCTATCGTGAAGAAATTTACAACTATCACCAAAACCGCAAAATCCAGTCTCTTTGTAATCTTTGCAGATATCAGGCTGATAATCCCAACGAATAGTTGAACGGAGATGAGCTGGTGCTCGCATTGGTCCTTTCCTTAAAATTAAAGTTCAATAAAAACCTTACTAGGAGAATGTGTATGTACATAGAGTTTAAATGTAGTGTGTAGAGAGTACATAAGTGAAAAGACAAACTTTGACAGTCAGTAAACAGTGAACCCTTTCTACAAGCAGGCCATATCAGGAAAAATTTTGCCATGAGCTGCAAACTACTCATGCAGGGCAATTTTGCAAGTGCTACTGTACTGCATGTGACATTCTATGAAACCTTTATATTTTTTCTACCTTTTATATTAACCCTATTTGGCCCAGGGGGGGGGGTAAATTTACCCTACCTGACAAACTTTTTTAGATGCCTGTTGTACTATACGTATGAACATGATTTTTGGTGACTCTTAACAACTTTTTATGGGGAATAAGATGGTAAAAATGTTTTTTCAAAATTTGGTCCCATTAGACCAAAACTGGGGGGTCAATTCCAGGGGGTAAAAAAAATTTCGATGGGAAATCATAGAAAATCAGTTCTAGTAAAGCAAATTCAATGCAGTAATCTGCAATTGAGTATTTTTCCAGTTCCTTGAAAAGGTCATGACTGATTTATAACAATTTAGAAAAGATTTTCAATTCTTGGGGCTCCATTTCCCCATTTTTGGCCCATTTGAGCTATTTTTCAGGCTTGTAAAGGCAGAAAACAATAGATGATGACGTCATAACCAGCTGGGCACCCTAGGGGCTATTTTTTTTATTATTATTATTATTATTGGAAGGTACATACAAAGGGCTATTCTCATGCCAATTTTCATCCAATTTGGACTTTTGATTCTCAAGATATTGGGGTAGGATCAATTTACCTCACTCCGGAATACCGAAAAATCAGTGTCAGAAAAGTCCGGCCCCAATTTCCGGCTAATCATGCTGAATTTCGGATCAATAATTTTCTGCAATAAAATTTATCATATAATGATGATATTGAAACAAAAATTAAAGTTTAAAAGTATCAGGGGACCTGGAAATCGGGTCCTTACTTTGGCATAGGAAAAGAGCTAAAATTACCGATCGGGGAACAAATTAGTGATGACGTCATCAAAATGGTGGCACTTATGATTTTTATTTTTTTATTTTTGAAAAGTATTTATGCTGTTCTATTAACATGCAAAATTTCAAGTTCAACCGATGTTTGGTTCTTGAGTAAAGATGGTAGGGTAAATTTACCCCCCAGGCCGAATGACAACCCCACCAGACCCCCGGCTGAATAGGGTTAACTATTAAAACTAAATCTCAGGAATGAATTTGCTGGTCAGGATAAATATTATAGAGAGGTGGCTCCTAGGACATGTTTCACTGTATTGCTTTTTGCCTTTTTCATGGAGACTCATTTTTGTTATAAACATTGACATATTAGAAAAAAACATGTACAAAGTCAACACCAAGTTTATAATAATCTAGACAATAATATTGTTTGATTGGTTAATTTTGACTACCACACACTAATCTAGAGAAAATTAGGATCTGATAATCTGAAGCTCTGCCCTTTCTAATGATTCCTTGAAAGAAAAAACATTATGCACCCCTAATGCACTTGATAAATGGCCCTTCATGAGGTAAAATCCACCTAAAAAGTACCCTTTCTTTCTGAATTGGTTCCTGACACTTGTTTGAAATCCTAGATCAAGGCCTGCCAACTATTCATAACCAAAAAATTGTTTAAACTCTAATTCCTAGAATAACATTTACCTGACCATTCCACTTGACGCATTACCAGCAGCTGTGTCACGTTTTTCAATATATTGTGCATAACCTGTTTGCCCACGATACTTCTTATCATCCTCTTTACCTTGCAATTCTTTGTCTGTTTTCTGTGCTCGCTCAAATACTGCTTGCGCATCCTGATTGAAATCAGTATCTATCATAACAAATAACTTTAATGCAAATCTAACGCGAGAATAAGTGAAATATGATATGGACAAAATTTTTGCCTAAAAACTGAAATGAAAAACACAGATGATAAAAAAAAACACAAAACTACAAACAAACAATAATGTTTAACCAATTTACCGCAGAGGAAAATATTTGAGAAGTTTTTTCATCACCCCAGTTTTTATTGCTGTCCTACTCTCTGTACATTTGAGCAGCCAAATAATGGTTGGTGGTTGGCAATTACTGATAATTTAGACAGGCTTATTGGCAAGTTTGATGCTGCCCAGTTGACATGCATGCAGAATTTAACTAATTTAAAGAAAATTGAAACCACTATGTTCTTTAATTTGAGGTGAAGGTTGTTTTCAAAGTTAGTTCTATTAAAAACTTCATCTAACAATGGTTGAACTATAGCCACAAAAAGGCTTCATGCACTTATTTTTCATCCCTTCAGTTTTGCTCTGAAACTACCCACTATCTGAAAAACTCTTATTTGCAGCACTGTTGACTGTGCCAATACTGCTTAGTAAGGAGAATGAGGTGAATTCAGAAGGTAGTCACACCTCTAACAGGGTATACAGCTGACATGTCAAATGGAAAAGGCCTTCCACAGACTATTACTCTAATAGCCTTGTAATCCAGAAGATTGTGGGCTCTTTGAAAACATCTTTGAAAACTCTTTGAAAAGATATTTTTCTCAGCCAATGTTCTATGCATCTTAGAATTTTTAAATTTTTTTTGATATTGAGATTTGGATTCATGTATATTTTTAATTATAGAATTATATATGCTTGTTCTTTGCAAGTTTAATTTTATTACCACATTCTAAACTGATTATACCCTGATTGGACTCAATCAACAGTCCTAGCAAATCTTTAAATATTTGTGGGAGCCTGCATTAAAGCAGAGATTATAATTTCATACAAAAAAATTAAATTAAAGTTTCATGCATCAGAGTGAATTAAAAAAATAAATACCAATTTCGACAACAGCAGTTGCACCCATATCATCTGGACCTTCTCGTTTTCCTGTTCGGGTTGACTTATACGACACACCAACCGATAACTTCTCTTCTTCTTCTTCAGAATCGGATTTTTCTATTTCTACCTTTTGTTTCTTGAGTCCTATATATTATGGCACAAATGCTGATTATAACAGTGCAGGGCATTCAAAGTACTGCAAGAGCATTGTAGCATCACAAATTCCCTGATACTTCAAGGGCATTTTTTCTATGCAATTTGTTGCATCACAAATTCCTTGATACTTCCAAAAAATTCCCACAAATATATATTTTCAAAGTCAAATATCTACAGAACAAAAAGTCAGATAAAAATTACTCAACCCTGTAACTTAACACGTGAAATTTCAAGGGTCTGAATTTTTTGGAGGTCAAAAATATTTTGCTGCTGAACATTGTCTTTGGTCCAACTTCGTAGTTTTTTCTGGTAGCCCGGCTGTGGGACATGATTTCATTACAAAAAGCAATATTATTATAAAAATGCCTCTGAAGTATAAACTTGTATTGCATGTAGTAATTAAGCAAATATTTTGCTCTCTTATTAGTTTCAACCAACTTAAAATTACATTGACTGGAGAAACTGTTGTCTATCATGATTTATTGGGACTGCTTTTGGGCTACCAGCATAGATTTTTTGGTAGCCTGGAGAAAGTTTTGGTCGTCCAAAACCGCCAGGCGACCACGAAGTTACACCACTGCATTAAGACAAAAAGTAGATAATTTGGAAGCTACATAGGTATAATACTACTAAAAAGCTGACTTAAAAAAAAAACACTAAAAAAACACTGACTTAAAACACTACCTGAACTCTGTATTAAAGGATTTTTTATTTTCTTTCTTTCAACTGCGACAACTGCACTTTTTTCTTCCTCATCATCTTCACTGCTGCTACCTTTACGTTTCCGCACATTACGTCTTCCTCTACCTGATGACTTTTTAAAAAATTGGCAACGCACGTTATTCTCTGTGACTTCTTCAGACATATTGACCATATGATATATATTGAAATATAGAATACACTAAAGATTATAAACATGATAATATGGGATTAAATACTATGGGTATGAGACATTTCCTCAGCAGGGTTTTATACAAGGATATCTAGTTAGGTCCGTTGTTATCGCAAGGATTGAGTTTCTCACATGACACAGTTAATTTTCAAAAGTAGAAATCTTTTAATAGATTTATTGACCTTTTCTATAACTATGAACTATATTTTTATATGATTCTGATTTGCTTTATTTATTCAATACAAAAACTCAATCATGGCATTGATAATAATGTATTTTTATGTTGCTTATCATACAGCTCTAAAAATCATCTTCATAAAACCCTGGTTAGATAGGGGCAGAGATGAATCACAAACCAATTTCAATTTAACTTGCAATAAAAGCTTAAAGTAAGATCTGCTGATATTTCATGGTAAAATAAGAGGAAAAAATTTGGAAAAAAATACTCGGTTTGGCAATACGTTTCTCTCTTTAACATTACTCAAGAAAAAAAATCTTAATCTAGGTCATAAAACTTTCAAAGATATGTAACCTTGCATAAATGATCATTATGATTTCCTCATTATAATTTATTGAAATATTTCGCATGCCTTGCCCTAATATCAAGTATTCAAACTGCCCAATCAAACAAGATTATAGAAGAAAAAAACCAGTACTGTTTGTCAATTCAAACATTAAACCTGGAAAAAGAAACTAAATAATCAAGAAAAAATTAGGCCACAAAAAGTTTTGATATCTTATTCTTCCTAGCAAGAATATGTGTTTCTTATGATCTTTGAGATAGATCAGAGTTACTGACTGTGTTAAAGGGAATGTCATACTTAAAATCTAATTTTTTTTAATTCAGGTTAATCAGAAGTGCCCTATACCAGGGTTTTATCCAGCCAATTTGGTCACACATCAATTTTGAATAAAGATTGAGTTTTTTCCAATACAGTTGTGTTAGTAAAACTGAAAGAAACCTAAATTCAACAATACAAGCTGCTGTGTGATCAAATATTATTCGGAAATTATTGGTTTGCTCTCTAAAACATCTAAATTTGAACATTTGAGGAGGTTTTATATTGCCTTTGAAAGATTGAGTTTCTCACACCGAATATCGGTGTGTGAAATTGGCTGGATAAAACACTGTATACATAAGAATTCAAAAATACTTTTTCGTTATTGTGATATTTACAATTGATGTTTCATTATTTTCTGAAAATTTGCTTGGTTATGATGTCATCAAAATGAATTGAATATTTTAAGCTATTACAAATGAATATCTAAATAACTATAGCAGGTAATTTCATAAAATTTTCCACAAAAAATCTTTGACACCTACTGGAAAAACCCTAATGTATTTTTAGGGCCCTTTTTTTTTAAGGTAGTGTAAAACTTAGACACAACATTATTTGAATCCTCTCAAAATGAAGGCAGGACATACAATTCAATCATTATTTGTGCTGAATCCGTAAAGGAATCACAATTTCTTTTCAGTGACAGTGAGCACATTTAGCTGTCACCTCCATCTTTAAACTTTCATAATTATCACTCCTTCTTGAAAAGACAAATTATTGACATGCCGGCCATATTAAATTATGACGTAGATAGTAAGCAGTTCAAGATACAGATTATAATTGAAGTGTGAAAAATTAATGTTTTTAATAAATTTCTTTGGACACCATTAAAGATAAAACGTAATGATCTAAAAAGTTTAATATTTTTTACATGGTTTGCTTACTCTCTACGCATACATAACGTATAACTTAGTTTAACATAATTATTGAAGTTTCTAACTTCCGCGAAGCAAACTTCCGTGAAGCAAAGTTGCATGAAACAGCACAACTTTACATTTGTACAACAATTTTGTCCAAGAGAAACAAAAAAACTTACTTTTTGTGTTATATTTACTTCTGATTCATGTTACGTTTACTAGTTTGAACAATTTTTTTGTATTAAGTTTTACACTTCCTTTAATTTGTGCCTGCTCATTAGATCTCAAAAACAATGTTTTCTCAATGGTTGACGAAAGTATTTTTGGAATCAGGAGCATCATAGTTTTTCAAACATGAAAATTTTACTCTGATATTTTTTGCATCCCCAGTTATGGGCATGTGAGCAAAAAATGAAAAGGAACTGGAAGGAGAAACAAGTTCAAAATCTGAAATTGATTTATTGATTTTCCAGAAGTGCATTCGAAAGAGGATTCCCTGAAACTTTTGTTTCATAAAAAAGTACAGGTGCTTAGATATTGTAGATTATGTATTTTTATCAGCATATTTTAATTTACCTTGCTGACATCACAGCTGGGCACAACTAAAAATATTTAAGCCTAACTATCTCTTGAGGGAAAAGACAGATTTTTTAATTGTTTATATCATAATGAACTCCTTAATTTGAGATTAACTTGTTACAAAGTATGACGCTCCCTTTAATAAAAGAAAAGATTGGAATTAAAAAACATTTTGCAACATCAAGGAGATTTATTTATCAACATAAGGGTCCTCAATTCTCATAAAAATGGCCATATATTTTGACCCATTATTTCTTGTTACTTTTTTCCCCTCTTCTGTTGCTTCCGACAATTTTTCTACAACAGGATCATTTTCATATTCATTGGGTAAAACTTCTCTAAATAATGGGTGTTCAACAAAATGATTTTTCATCCATATATGTAGTTCCTCGACATCTGTTATTGTATACACAATACCTCCGATACCTAACAGGTATGCATATTCTGATAATAATGTCTCACTGATGATCCTCCATTTATTTTTCGATTTCTTAAAATGGGGATCAGGATACAAGAAAAACATTTTCTCCAGTTGTCCTTTCTTAAAAAAATTAGTAATATATTTCATAGCATTCGTTCTGATGACCGCAATGTTTTCGTAATGCTTGTGTTTTGATTGATCTCGTAATGCTAAAATACGTTGATGAACATATGCTGATACTTTTACTCGAATTTCCATACCAAGTATCAAAGAGTCTGGAAACAAGGTTGATAAAGAAACCAAAAGCCCACCGTAACCGCATCCAACATCAACCATTGATACTTTTTTATTTGAATCGACAGGGCTACCATCTTTATCAAAATATTTTGGGTAGAATGGATTCCAGTTCATGTTATCAGGCTTAATAGGATACAAAAATGAGTGGTCAGCTAAAGGGTTTGAATGGGCACGCTGGCGGAAATATTTTTTCTGTGGGATTGAAACTTCCTTTGAATCTGCTTCTGCCATTTTAAGCTTTTTAAAACTATATAAAGCATAACCAAACAAGTATGCGAGAAGGTATGTTCATGTTAAACACCTGCTTGCTCCCTTCACAAGCATAAAACATGGTAAAAACATTCTAAAGGTCGAGTTACACAGGACAATATTCATGGCCGATATACAGAAGGATGTTATCTTTTACGAATATTGTCTCGTGTAACAACTGGCCGATATTGCAAAAAGATATTCTTCGGCCTGATTTAATATCGTGAACGATAAGTTTTAAAATCAGACTGGTTTGATTTTATTCTAGCTCTTGGACGATAAGATCAAAGAAACTGACAAAAATTATGCTGACAGTGAGGAACACGTCATAATTTTTTAAGCGTTATGTCACGTTGTGAAGTTTTTTAGATCTTTTTTTTTTATATTTTCCCCTACTAAATTTTAAGGAAATTAATTAAAAATAAAATGCTTTTATTTTTAAGAATCCTTTTTTATTTTTTTTTATTTTTAAGGCCTTGAAAGCCTTGATTCCATAAAATGCACCAAAACTATGTATTTCAGCGCACCCAATATCTGTTTAGCCCACATCCTGTTAACATGATGATTTGCAGGTGACTGGAAGCCAAACAAAACTTTCCCCTTGCACATAATAAACACCTTTTCAAAAAATAAACTGGAAGTTGAGCTAATCTTTTCTTGTCGATAATATTTGTCAAATCAAAAAATATTATGAGCAATATTGTTTGAGCAATATTCCTTCGGCATATCGTTCATGAATATTGTCCTGTGTAACTCGACCTTAAAAATATCTAATAAAATTCAAAAAGATCTTATATCAAATGATTAATGCCATAGAAAGCACCTTACAAAATGCCTTTCTAGAAATGTAATATACACTCAATATAGTGAAATGCTTGTTTATCAATTCTGACGAACATTAAAACTGATTTGACAAAATCATAATCCAGTTGTAGACACAATTCTGAAGCTGAGTTGGATACCTTGATGATCAGTCCTTTTTTGCAATTTTTTGGGGAAAAAAACCACTCTGTCCTTTATACAATCGATAAACTGCTCTTTTGAGAAAGAATATGCCTAAAGATGCACCATCCAATTTTTCTCATTCAGGAAATCTTAGCCTAAGTACAGTTTAGAAAAAAAATCAAATGCCAACTTATAAGGCCTTTCAGTAAAAATGAGCAAAAGTCAGCTGCTTTTTTCAAACACAATATATGCTATTATATTCAAAAGTAGATTTAATTTTTCTAAAGAAGAAAAGAAATAAATAATAAATATTTTTCTGGAATAAGTATCAGTAATAGATTGTATAGAATCTTAGTAGGGTATCTTACCTTTTCACTTAGTGCCTTTTAGTGCCTGTGTAGTCCGAGAAAACAGATAATTCATCAGCAGTTATAAAAAAAGCAAGTGTTTCTTCCAAAGTAATTTTGTATTATTCAATATTGCTCTATTTTAATTGTTATAATAAAACTAAACAATTCAATATTACAAAATTCTAACTGGTTCCAACATACTGCAAAGAGATTGCAAATACTTTTGTCTATTATAGAAACTTTGAAAATTCATAACAGGGGGCAAAAAAAGAACATATGAGTATCAATGCAATCATGGGGAATCATATCATTTTTAGAAACTTAAAACTTAAAACTGAGGAGAATCATTTTTGAGTTGGAATAAATTAAGAAAAGACTCTTTACAGTATGCATCTACGAACTACTATCTTTTTTAAGTATTATCTTCAATACTGTCGTCATCCACCTCCGGCCATTTTTCTTGTATAAAATCAATCAAATCGTACGAAACGTCACCTTGAATAACAATCTCGTCATCCCCGGTTACTGACGATCCACAAGAAAACCTATTTGCAAATGCTTTTGCTGCTTTTTTATTGTCTATAGAAAATGTTGATAAACCTTTGACAATTGTGACACATTTCTTTTTACTTCTCGTTTCTCTTTTGATTGTAATTTTCTTCTCTGATGTTTTCTTTTTCATTAATTTATTTGCTTTACCACCTCTTGTTTGACGCTTGCTCTTCTCCTCACCATCTATGCCAAGACCTGAAAATTAGCAAAAGAAAAATTTATATAAAATTACAGCAGAACAAAATTATCTTGTAATCTAGCATGGAAATCCCAATGGGAAATAAAAGTAGGAACCTTTGGATAATCTTTCAATAATCTTTTATGCTGGTATTTGCTCAAGGCTTGTGCAAGATTTCAAGAAAAAACTTGAAATTCAAGTTAGAAAATGTATTGGATTATGTTTTAAAACCTTCTGGAAGGTAGAATAGACATTATTCATAGTCTCGTCTTAATAAAGTCTAAAAGGTCCCCAAAAAGAAACCACATGCCATTTTACAAATAATTCACTTTTTCTTAATATATAATACAGTGAAACCTGCTAAAACGACCACCTCTATAATAAGACCACTTGTCTATAAAGACCACTAGTTCTTGGCCCCAAAGTAGCATTTCCTATAGTTTTCAACCTGTATAAGAAGACCAATAATTTTGATAATGCTCAAGTTTTGATAATGCCAATAAGTTTGATTCCATCAGTGCGATAGGGTAGTTAAAATATAAATCTTTGAAATCCCATAAATCATCATAACGAATCAAACAATTTCCTCAAAAATTTGGAAACATTGTATATTTCAGCACATAAATTCCTGTTTTTCTTCTTTTGAGGAAATTTACTTTTGAGGCAATACCTTTTCTATTTTAACATAGCTCGTCCCAGAAACCCCCACCAGAGTAATCTAAAAATGCAGGACAAAGTCCAAAAAATGTCTGATACATTTAAAAAAGGTGGGTGCCACAAAAGGCATCATAACTTCTTTTCAAGGTAACTTTTTAAGCATCACGTCTAATTTTTTCACAAAACTCAATATTATCAATGTATAAACCAGGGTTTGAAAAAATTCAGCAATTTTTAAATTACACAGGGAAATTCTGTTTGTCTTAATAACCTTGATTTAAACATATAATAATGTTTTGAAGCATCAAAAAGCATTGAATTACCATTGCATTAGTAATAAAGAGTTACTACTGCTCATTCTGGATATATTTAAGATTGAAGTTATGCTTACAATTCAGATTAACGTTTTTAAAAGCTATTGTGAAAAAAATATTTTTCAATTAGGAAAATGGTGGAAACGCTAAAAATAAGACCCTAGCTTACACCTTGAATATCAGAATAAATGTTAGTAAAAACATTTTTTGAATATAAGCAACAACAAGACCAAATAGTAAAAAAACTCTCATCTCTACTAAAAACTCCTGTGAGAATTCTTTTCTTTCCTTGTCACTAAAATAGCTGCAACTAAAAACATTCCCATTTTTTTCCAAGTGTTTTTATTTTTTTACACAAATTACAGGCTTCTTTCATAGAAACTACATTCTACACTTGCATTCTAAAAAAGAGCCTGAAAATTAGCAATAAATCTCCTATGAAACATCCTTTCTTGGGGATGAAATATGTGACTCACTAATAGACTGGCTGACCATTTAGAAAATTGGCTGACTAATAGAGGCTCAATTAAAATGTAAAATTATCAAAATAGTGGTTCGTATTCTTGAAAACATTGCTGTCTTATGACGTGACTATTTGATAAGAAATTTGCATGTGATAGCATCCTTATTCTTAAAA
>JANSTP010041899.1:0-14631 GCA_025330745.1 Cladonema radiatum
ATAAAAACTGGTGTTCCTCATTTTTTCTCCTCTTTCATATGAACCCAACTTATATTTTCACCTTGGAATCCCTTTAAGGGTCCTAATAAAATGTTGCTTAGGTTCAAAAATATCGCCAAAACAGGGAATGGTTGTTAAGAAAGAAAAACGAGTTTTTGGCCAGGAAATTTGTTATTGAATGAGAAACCTTTTACTTGAAACTTGCTTTTCAATCAATATAATGAGGTACCAATTTTAACATGTTTCAGGATGGTGGTGGTAAATATCCTGCTGAATTCAACTGTTTGGATTTTGATTCAACAAAAACAGGTCTCGACTACAACCACTCACACTTTCTTTTGGTGGATAATGGAACATATGGTCGCTATGGAACAGAAATTGAACTCAGATCAAGAGTTGAAGAAGCTATAGCGCAATACCTAAAAACAGAATCGAAATCAGCAAAAGGTTAGAAGTTACTACTATATTATATGTGGTAATTAATCATTTTCTTGTTATGTTTTCTTCAGATCTTATTTTAGATTGATATTGGGTGCAACAACTACAACCTGAAGTGCCTTTTTAGGTCTTTTATGAGTCCGAATATTGGACGCCTCACTTTCTAAAAACTCAGGTTTTGCCCTTTTGAAATTGAAAAGTGATAAAGGTTTAATCTTAGTGAGTATATTTTATAGCCTTTTCATGGAAACCAGACTCTACTCTAATTTTCTAGAATAAACACTGCCGTGCCTTTGTTCTAGAAATAAAAAGTTGTCAACAATGAGCTAATTATTGCTCAAGTATTACCCATTCTTTTTGAAATGGTGCACCTGAAATATTCACTCTGCCTTCCTGAGTGATTAGAATATGCCCTGTTTTTTCGTTAAATCTTCTCTTGAAAATTATTGTTGTAGAAAGTTTGTGATATCTTTGATATTCTCTATTTAAGGTGCAATTGGCATTCCTGTTGTTATTCTATGCTTGGAAGGAGGACCAAACACGATTAAAACAATGGCTGAAGCAATAAAAAAAGGCACACCAGCTGTTGTTATTGATGGTAGTGGTAGGGCAGCTGATGTTGTTGCTTTTGCATATAAGCATCTTGTATAGTACGTATCAAGCTTTTTTTTGTTCTATATAAATCTTGTTGTACATAATATGGAACGTTTGATGTTTCCAGAACTTAGATGATTATGCCAATCTTGTTGTCTTCATTTTCTTAGATATCTACATGAAAAGTAATTTCTAAAAATGAGCTTTTTGTAACAACTGTACATGGCTATGCTGCTTTTTATTTTATTTTAAGCAACAAAATTAAAAACCAGGCTTGTGAATTAGATTTTTTCTAAGGTCAGCAAAACTGGACGGTGGGCATTTCAGGTTGGCTGTCAGTTCAAAATTGCTGATTGCTGATAATAATTCACCAAGCTAAAAAATTCGCTCTAAATGTCAATTTTAATTTAGTGATATGGATCGAGATATTAGTTACATTGATCCTGATTACGAAGATGATATCAAACAAAAAGTTACAGAAGTTTTTGGTCACAAGAGTTGTGAATCGGTTTATCAAGAAATACAGGAACTGTTAAAGAATCAAAACATGGTAAATCTTATTTGGTACTTTTAAACAAGTACTATTTTGTCTTGTCATTAGTCTTTAACAGTCTTTGGTGAGTCTTTATTTACAGTCATGTTATGTTCTTGTTTTGTGATTTTCATGTAGCACAAATGGCTCCACCTTGAGCAGACCCAAGATGAAATAACTGAAAAACCATTGTGTACATGCTGAGACATATATCTTTAGTGAAAAAGGTTATTGTTAATAAATTAAATTGTTATGGTCAGGAACTTTGCCGTCCAAAAGAATTGTTTTATTTTTCTTCTAGGTACAGTAGTATGTTTTGTTGTTTAATGTCATTTATTTCTTTTGTTTCTAGATAACAATTTTCAGACTTGATGATGACGATTCAGGCCAATCAGATATGGATTTGGCTATTCTGCGAGCATTATTAAAAGGTACGATAACAGGGTGAAATCCATGATTTCTAAACTAGGACCTTCTAGGGCCTTTATTTTCTCCTTGGGAAGTTTGATAAATCAAAAGCAAAATCTGATAAGCCCAAAATTATTGTCATTTTTATGCATAGATGAAAAAAGCGTAAAATTTGTGACCTCAAAAGCAGTTATGAAAAAGGAAAAATCTGATTTAATTGGGATAAAAATCACCTAGATTCATTTGGGAAAGGGGTCATGGCAGCCCCGTATTTCCCCAGATTACTTACAGTACTGGATAAATACACTTTTATACTAGGTTTTATAGTCAGTTGCTATACCTATACCCGTTTTATTAAGCATTTACCCAAAAATTAAAATAATCACACAATAATAGTGACAAACACATATTTGTCATATTTTCGAACTAATACTGTTTCGACAATCTGTTACTTACAGTCAAACCTGTCTAAGACGGCCAACTTTGAGAACCAAAAAAAGTGGCTGTCTTAGGTTCATTTCAATGTAAAATGTCCATTTGTGTGCTTGAAAAACTGGCCTTCTTAAACAGGTGCCTTATACAGTGACAACCTTATACAGGTTTTACCGTATCTACTAAGCCTTTTTCTAAAATGATAATTGTTAATTTTTTTGCAATGCCTAAATATTTGCATCCAGCAGAAGTGATAAATATGATTCTTTTATTCTAGCGAATAAAGCTAGCTTCCAGATGCAGTTAAAGCTAGCATTAGCTTGGAATCGTATTGATGTTGCAAAAAGTGAAATCTTTACTGAAGATTTGAAGGAGGAAAACTTCAAGGTTTGACATTAGTCAACTATTTATTAGTTAATTTGAAATTAATTATCAATGATCGATTTTCCAATCAAAAAAGGAATTTGATTTTTGTATGCCACTATTATTTCTAGAAATACCATCTCTGAGATAATTTCTTTCAAAAATATTGCTTGAAGCTTTTCTTGTTTTATTTAAAATACAGTATCAGAACCTTCAGTCTTCAGACTAATTGTTTTAAGAATTTTTGAACAAGTTATTCATACTAGCTTGAATAATCAATTGTTAGTCTTTTCGTTCCGTTTAGGTGGAGTGGTTATATGATTCGTTAATTGCTGCCTTGCTTGATAACAAATCTGATTTTGTCGATCTTTTCCTGACGGAAGGTGTGAACTTGAGGAACTTCATCACATTAGATGTATTGGAAACACTTTACTCTGCAGTAAGAATTTCCATGTGTAATGATTTAGTAGAAATAGAAATAGAATGGTATAGCATCACATAATGGGATGAAAACTGTGCTAATTTAGAATTTCCCATTTCCCATTTGAGAACTTTTTCCCAATGTTGGTAAAACTTTATGGACCTTGATGCAGCCTTTATTGAGGATTTTTGGAAATTCATAATATGGGGAGTAGTTAAGTTTTTCAGGTTTTGCTAATCCCCCCCCCCCTTTTCAACAAGCATGAATAAAATTGAAGCTTATGTCTTTCAGGCTCCTTCAAATTCAGCATTGCGACAAGTTATCAATCAAAATATGTCAATGGTAAAGATTTATTATCATTATTTTCAAATATATAATTTTTGATGAAATAAATTGAAATCTATAAGTTTTTTATTGAAAAACACAACAATTTGCAATGTTATATTTTTAGGTATATATGACTTTTTGTAATTAATTTTGATCCTAGTATCGTGCGGACAAATCTTCAGGTCAAGTATCTATGCAAGTTGTTGGTGAAGTAATGGAGGACCTGATGGGTGACCGATTCAAGTCAAGGTATAAAACTGATCCTGTGTATCAGCGACCATCAAATAACACAAACAAGTTCTTGAAGAAAGTTGGAGGAAATGATACAATAAAGAGGGTTGCTGAAAATGATGTAATGAAAAAATTAATTGGAAGTGATACTGTAATACCAGCTGATTGTATGTTGTTTTTTTTCATATAAGCCTTTATTTTTCTTTTAAGGTTTATGGTGAAACCTGTAAGAGGAAGCCACTGTGTGGAACTAAATAATCTAGCTCTCTATACAGGTGGCTGCCCTGCAGAGGTCTTGTGAAAAGTGACCCAAGGATACAACTTCATTGAATTTTTGTATAATAATACTTTATAATATATACTTATAATATTTTCTTCACAGGCAGTGAATCTGAGGGAGCAGTACCAACTCCAAATCTTGATTTATTTACATGGGCAGTTTTGTCACACAGACGTGAACTTGCTTATCTTATATGGAAACGCAATAGAGATAGTATTGCATGTGCACTTATGGCATCCAAACTGTTGAAGACGTTAGCCGAAAGAATTTCTAGTAATCGAGAATTGGCTGATATGGTTGGTGATTTGATTGAGCATAGCAAACAATACGAGGGCTTTGCAGTTGGAGTTTTAGAACAATGCAGGCTTGATAACGATGATTTAGCACAAACATTACTGGTGAAAGAATTACCCAATCTCGGATATCTGACTAGCCTTGATATTGCTGTTTCTGCCGATAACGAGGACTTTATAGCTCAACCTAGTTGTCAAACGTTGTTAAGTAGACTGTGGATGGGCGCATTGTATATAAACACTGAACTCTGGAAGGTAATAAGTTTTAGTCTCCTTAGACATATTTTTCTGCAGCTCTCAATGCAACTCTAACATCTGCTCAGGTTCATAATTTTTCAAAACATAGTCTTTAAGCTCTTATACCGGTTTATGGTTATAACTCATTTAGGCTGGGACAACTCATTGAAAAATAAGAAATTGGTTAAAGTCATCATTTTATTTTTAGAACAACATGCGATAACAACATATTATGTTTTGTTTTTAACTACTATATACCATAGCTGTCTTTGTTTATTTATTTTCAATAGTTAAGGTCATTAAATTAGATCCTTATTACTGAATTGTCTTTACAAAAAGGGATATCGGTTTAAAGTTCAGTTCCACTCACTTATAAAACAGAAGCAAGGACTTGTTCCAAAGTAAAATATTAGTATGTCTAACTCTTGGGCCGTAAATTATCTAGGTATATTCTCTGTTCTGTAATCCCATTCACTTGTCTTGCAACTTAGGAATGTCAAATAGCCTTTCTGTAAAATTATAAATTGAAAACAGTCTTTTCCTCCTTTTGAAAAATAAATAGTTTGGCTCTTAAAATTTTTGCTTCACTTTATCCAGAAATATTCATGCTTTCATACTAAGATATTTCAATCACTTCCTGTTTTCCTTTCAGGTGTTGTTCGGTATCTTCAACCCATTCATGATCATCTGTCTTGTGACATTCCGTGAAGACTTAGATAATCATGATGAAGTCGAAGAAACAAGTACAGTGCTTTTGAATAATAACAGCAAGCTAGATATAGAGAATGGGGATCTTCTTAATAAAAATGACGTAAATATGCTACATGAATCTTTGCATGGGTCTGATTATTCTTTACAGAAAGATTATTATAATGATTCTGGTTCTGAGCATTTTGAACTTGAGGAGGCAAAGGATGAAGATCACACAGGTATTAGTTCAAGTTATTCAACATCTTGTTTGAGTGTGTTAAAATTCCTGTTATAACCATTTCATTGTGCTCATTAGTGATTAAAAGTTGCAGAAATGATAAGTTAATTACCATACTGTTTTCGAGGTAGTTAGAATATACCCTATTAGGCTATCACTTTACAATGTCATTCATTACTGGCGAATCATGTACAACAAACATTTACTTTTATTAAACTGTTGTACTTAGGCATTGCCAAGAAATAGAAGCAGGAAAGTTATTGAATTTATTAGACAACTAATATAGGTTAACAGATATTATAAAGCAACATTATAGTTATCTCCCGTCTCCTCCAATATATTTCCCTATGTATAACTTCACACCATCATTCCTCTGTCAGAATGAGCGATCATAGGCCACATATCATGATATGTGTGTAGAATGCCCATAATTAATTTGTTACTTTTCAATGAGTTTTTCTTTTAATATGCTGGTTCCAATTTACTAAACACTTGTATCCACATTTTCAGTGTCAAATTCCTTGAACAATGGCTGTCGATTTTTGTCCACTATTGTTTTGTTGATTTATTGCCATATGTTTTTTACAATATTACAATATTACATTTATTACAATATTTTAACCATTTTATATACTATTTAGTTTTAGATCATTTTGAAGACCATGATGAGGCTGTGGATGTTGCATTTCGCAAAACAAAGACTGGCTATTTCCACCGAATAGTTCACTTTCATGACACACCTTTCGTAAAGTTTTCTGTTAATGTTGTAAGTTTTTTCATGATATACTTTTTTACATGACAAATAGTTAATAGTCCTGGCTCCCTAATATATGCACGTAAAAACCCTCAAGAGAAGGCATAATTTTAGATTGTGATGATTATTTACTAGTCAAATATTGAAAAAAAATTGGGTGACTCCATTGTTAACCTGCAGGGGTATCACAAAGGGGGTCAAAAATTTTCCCTGTTAAACTACCTGTTCTTGGGACCTAGTAGAACAGGAAAAATCGTAGGTTTTGTGAGTATTTTTAGCAGATCTTGTTTTGACTTTTGAGTTAAGTTCATCAAATAGAAACTTTTGAGGAATATCAATGCCACTCTTCTAAAATCACCAGGAACACCCAAATTTTGGACCAACATTGATTTTGGGCCCAGTTTCGGTCAGCCCAAAACTGATCTCCTAGAATTCATTCAAAGTTTGCATATCCCAACAGAATAACCTAGACAATTCAATATCATATTAAAACTATATCTTGAAAATGCTTACCTCAGCATCTATCATCTTTTTTACAATTTACCAATGCAGGGGGTTAGTGCATTTAATTAACAAAAGCCATTTGATAAGCTTTTGTTTTTATTAGAAAAATGGTAGAAAAACTTTAATCTGATCAATATTTTAAATTTCTATCCCAAAAGCTATGGAAATTGAAAGCAAGCAATTTACAATACCCCAGTCTTTAGTCAAAATTTTTTTCAAACGGCAAAAAGAAATGCAAAGATTTTTTTAATAATATGCGTATGCAACATCGTATTTACATTATAGTGTTATTAATCAAATTAGAGCCGACTACTCAGCTGATATAATTATGAGGATAAGACAAAAACACAAAATAAGAAAACTGATTATAAGCAAACATGTATGTATGTGCTCTTTGTGCAGGGTTGTACCGCGAAAAACCAAAAGGGGAGTTGAATCTTACGTAATTTACTATCTAAGGAGGCCCCGCCATGGTTTGGGCCAACAGGAAAGAAAAATTCTGAAATTTAAGTGCTGTAGATTTGTTAAAATTGACTCCAAATTTGCACTTTCCTTGAAAAAACAACCTGTTTAAAAACCCCTAAAACAACAACCATGAGAAATAACTATAGTAATAGATACTTAAATTTGAATAACACCAAACTAGCCTATTTGTAGACTACCGCAGGTTGTTACCTTATTCCATGGTCAAAAAAGTAATTTACAACTTCTTTCAAAAAGGAAAAAGTTTGCCAAAGGGGAGGTCGGTTGCACCTAATCACCCCTCTCCACGGAACGCCCTTGCTGTGTGTGTTAATGAATGTTAAGTGAAGGGCGAGATTTCGGACAGAGTTTTTGGAAAACAATATGACAAATTGCTGTTCTACCATGTTCTGATACGTGATTGAAGATAGTTAAGTTCTCGACTTCAAATACCAAAACATTTGCATGAAAGGAGGAAGAGGAGGAAAGCACTTGGTAAATCATCTTTGAATATATTCAGGTGACCTTTTGATATGTATTAAAGTGGATAGAAATTACCACTACCAACCTCCCCTGGCTAACCTTATTATGCTCAGGGTCAAGAGTGTGTTATTTGGCCTGAGAGACGTTTTGGTAAATCTGGTTATTTTTGAGAATTGAATTGTATATATAGGAATAGATCATAGATTCAAAGGTAAAATAAAACATCAAGACTGTGTGCTATTTCAGTAACATTATGCTAGTTTATCGTCCGATTGAGCTGTCTACAAGTACCAGTATTATATGAGAAGGTGATTTTTATTTGGTGATAATTGACCAAGTAAAGCTCAAATTCAGATCTTTCTTTAAAAAAAGTAAATTACTTTTAATAGCCATCAAATTTAATTTTTTACGTTTTTTACTGGAAGACCCAATAAGTGAAGTAATAAAGAGATAAGCATTATATTAACAATTAGTAAGATCCATGAAAAGAGATTTAACACGTTCGCTGCTGATGACAAGTTATCTCGTCATGACATGTCGTCCGCTGTGTGCCGACCCTGAATTCAGCTATCATCCCTAGATTGACAAGCACACTAAAACCTCTTTTGGATTTTATTTTAGTGTGAAGGTGAACTGGGACAACATTATAATAGATACTTTACAGAATGCGCCAATAAAAATACATGACGAGTTAACTCATCATTGGCAACGGAAATGGGGATCCCTTTTCTATGACGAGTTAACTCATCATAATCCAAAGGATTCTTGACCTTCAGAAGTTGATTTATGAGGAACTTGAATGGTTTGATTTACAATTTTTGTGGAATTTGAGAGCTGTTAAACTGTTTTTTAAGATCCCAGAATGATCCAAGCCAGATTTTTTTGTCTTTTTTGTTTAACTTCAGGGCATAGTATACAATCTTGAAGAGAAAAATAACTCTTCAAATTACGTTTAAGTAAAAGTTTAATCACTCTTGTTTTAAAATCAAGTCCGCCTGAATCTTAAAAACAACTCTAAATGGAAATATCAGCAATCTTACTTAGTCTCTCAAATGACGAGATATCTCGTCATCGGCAGTTTTACTAAAAATTGCAATGATGAGTTAACTCGTCACTGGCAGTTTTGAGACAGTTTCATAAAATGTGTGTGGCAGTGAACATGTTAAAAGGATTTCAAAGAATCTGCTTCTTTGGAGTGGAAAAGAGTGAATATATTTTTGCTCTTAATTCTATCTACTTTTTGTTTTGTTCTTTTGTTGTTGCAGCTGAAGTGATTAGATGAATGTTGCCATTTTAGATTCCTTTGTTGCAATGGGACAATTATACAGAAAACTTGACTGATGCAGAAAAATTACTGAAACTTGTTACCAGTCTTCATAGTCTTCTAGGCAATTCTATAAAAAGTCTTATTTTTGTACTTACCGTTTCCTGTCACTAAGCTTTAGTGAATTTCTTCAAGCACTATCCCCAGAATATCCTTAGACTCTACAGTATAGGCGTAGCCCCTTCTCAGCCATAGTAAAGTGGCTAGGGTGTCCTTTACCAGCATCAACAAATGGAATGTGCTTTCCAATTTAACCAAAACTAATCTCTGAGAGTCTTTGGCTGTCAAGACAGAAAATGAGTTATACTTAAAAGATTTTCCTCAAAACGACGCTCACATCAAATTTTCCAGACTTAATTTCTGAGGGGCAAATACATGGGCATCCAATGAAGGCAGTCAAAAGACTTAATTATAGAAAAATTGTAAAAAAACAAGAGCTCAAATAGAGAAAACTCTTTTAATCAAATTTTGTTTTATCTATTCCATCAAGCTTCATCAATGAATTATGGCAAGTAAGAGCAAAGCTTGCACTTAGGGATTAATATTTCTTCAATTTGGCCAAAGTTAGCATTTTTACTCTGAAGAAAATGTGAAAGTAATAGATGATGGCATCATCATAAGATTATTGTTTTTAAAACTTTATAAGTATTATTGTCTATTACCTTGTGAGAAAGCATTTCATTTCGCCTTTTTGTTTCAGAGATAAAGGGACTTAGCACCTTTACTCCCGCATCAGAGCATTAAAAAACTGCTTTTTCCTACTTTCGATCCTTGATATTCAGCCAAATATATTGAATTTTTGGCCAATAACTAATTTGACAAAATTCAATATATCAACATAAAATTTGAGAGAAAATAAAAATTCATAGGCATTAGATTGCAGACACAAACTCTAACCTTCCCATAACAAAATTTGGCATACAAAAGGAATTAGTGAAGACTTAATAAAATTGACGGCACTAAGAATATTTTAGAAAAGTAAATACTTGAAAAGTGCGTTTGTAAATCTGCTATGATACAAATTTTTTAGGATCAACTAATATTCAAGTCTTAAAGAAAAATATCGTAAATAATGGATAAAATTATCCCATCCCACAACTGCAAACTGCAACCTCTGTTCCCTGGGCTTAATAACTTTAGCCAGGGAATGATGGTGTTTTTCATGCCCTTTAAAGTGCACTGTAACACCTATTTGAATTTGGTCAAAGATGCTTTGCTAAGTGCTATCCTCCCCAATTGTGTATAAAATTTTTTGTATTCATAGTTAGCAACTTGAATATTTTGAAGCGCCAAAACTCAACTACTTTTATGCAAAAGAGGAAATTTTGATTAGAGACAGAGGTCTTATTTCAATTGAAAATGCGTGCTTGCTTTCAGTTTGGTTGATTTTCTTAGAGAGCTCTCATTATTGTTGGGATAATGCAAATATTGATCAGACTAAAGTTTTTGAATCATTTTTATTTCAAGAAAAAGAAAAGTTTATTAGAAAGTTTTTTGTTATTAAATCAGGGTTCCCATAAGTCCTAATTTTCCTAATTTTCCTAAAATTTCATAGTTTTGCAAAAAAATTCTAATTTATCCTAAAGATTGTATAAATTGTTCTAAATTTCCTAAATTTTCAAATAAATTCCATTGAATTATCACAAAATCACTTTTTTATTTTTTAAATTTAGCAGATAAAAGATTTTTGTATTACAGTAGTATGCAGAATTATCTCTAATTAATACATATAGTTTGTCAGTTTTCTTTAATTGTATGTTTAGGTGTATTGAATTCCAGATATCCTGTTCTTCTTTCTTCTGGTCTTTTATTTTCTTTTTTTTTATTCTTACCAAGATAGTATGTCATATTTTTATCAAACATTTTTCAAGTATATCTCGTTTTCCTTTCTTTCGTTTACCTGCAATTTGAAAATGTTGCCACAAGTTCTTTTGTCAATCTTGAACCTCACCTGTAATCATTTATTTTGATTGGCCTAAACTCTCTACTTAGGAGGGAACTTTTACGATCACTGTTAGCCATGCATTTTGTCATCAAAATAAACCTCTGCAGTTTGTATTACTTTTTTTACAAACATTAACCTATTGTTTTTATATTATTAGAATTAGCTAATTTTAGGCTTCTGTGTTAACATGTGATAATCTTATTAATGGGTTTTATATTTAAAGTTTGCAGTTTCTTCCATTCAAGCAAAATTTAACCTATAATCTTAATCATCTCTATACTGAAATGGGAAAATATTGTCACAAGCTGCTTTGTTTAAAATCTTGAACTTTTACTATAATCATGCATTTTCATAAAACTAGTTCCTACAGTACCCTGGAGAGAGAAGTTAGAATACTGAAGGCACTGTCAGTATTGCATTGTGTTGTTGAAATAAATCTCATTCCTGTAAAGCTCTCGTGGCAATGGTGTTTTCAGGAAAAATTTGGCTCATCAACAAAAGTGCAAGTTTTCTGCTTTCAGGTTTAATGCAATTTTTCCTATCATCATTTCAGCATGCAAGTTTTAAAATCTCGTTGTTTTGTCATAAGAACAATAATTAAAAAAAATATTTCTGAGCGAATTTCATACAAAAAAGTGAAGTTTGTGAAAAACTCAGTATTTTTTCATTTATTTCAGGAAAAGTTCAGTTTGAAAAATTCAAATAGAAGTTCTTGATGCCCTTTACAGGCCTCGAGAAGTCTCTGGAAAAATCCCTGGCATTTTTTTAATTTAATAATCGAGGTGTTTAGTACCAAATTTACACTAGAAGTATATTGCTGTTGTAATTTGTCATGGACAGTTTTCTTTACTTCGGAAAAATCTTTCTGGAAATTATCCTAATTTTCCTACTTTTTCAACAAATTTTGTCCTAATTTATCCTATTCTTTTGCATAATTTCATCCTAATTTCCTAATTATTTTTAAAAAATTTATTATGGGAACCCCGTTAAATACACTAACCCCCTGGATTGGTAAATTGTGAAAAGGACCATAAATGTTGAAGTAAGCATTTTCAAGATAAAGTTTTTATATGATTTTGAATCGTTCATGGTCACTCTGGTAGAACATGCAAACTTTGAATGAGTTCTAGGAGATCAGTTTTGGGCTGACCGAAAATGGGCCCAAAATCAATTTTGGTCCAAACTTTGGGGGTGTTCCTGGTGTCTTCAAGAGGATGGCACAGACAATCCTCAATACTTTCTATCTGATAAACCTAATTTAAAAGTCAAAAGAAGCTCTGTTTGTTCTCTATAAATGGGAATGTTTTTAGGAAAAGCAAGTCTGAATGCTGCTGTATAGCCTTGAATAAGGGTAGTATTTCTGTCCTGATTCTACTTGCCCTGCAGGCTAACAAGAGAGTCACCCAATTTTTTCTCAATATACCAACACTAAATAATCATAAGACACAAAAATTTTGCCTTCTCTTGCGTTTTTTAACCGGACCACATGACAGAGCCTGGACTATAAAGAATTGATTGTAGAATCTTCATTCTAGCTTTAGCACTTACGATTCACAGCCATTCAGACTTGTTGAAATCCATATTTTTTTGTTTCAGATATCATACGTTATCTTCCTGGCATTGTACGCCTTCATCATTCTCTCCAGATTCCAAATACAAATCCATAGTGCTGAATATGTGTTACAAGGATGGGTCTTCACTTTATTGTGTGAAGAAATCCGACAGGTTATATCACAAGAACCCAAACATTTGTGGGGGAAACTGGAATTTTATTTCATGGATCCATGGAATAAAGCAGATGCTGTTTCGCTCACAGCGTTTCTTGTCGCAACAGTGTTGCGTTATGTCGCGTGGAATACTGGCGAGATGAATTATCTTATAGCAGCAAGGATAATCTATGCGACAGATATTGTTTTGTTCATTATAAGATTACTACAGATATTTTCTGTCAACAGACATATGGGCCCAAAATTAGTCATGATTAGAAAAATGGTATGATGTGATTATCATATTTTCTACAAATAGTGCTGTCATAGAATAAGTTTTGTTGACTTGGTAATTTCTTTTTGAAAGTGTTTTGGAGAGTCTGTATGTGTTCTCAATGGAGTATTTCAGTGTTTGCACCCACTGCACCCATTGGTGTGTCATAGGCAAAAATTTGGCTGCAAGTAAAAAAAAAAAAAAATGAAATTTTGGATTTACCAAATATTAGAAAATATCAGTAAAAATATAGTGGAAATATCAGTGAATTTGGAATGAGTATTGGCTTTAGGGTGGAAAATACACAAATATAGAATTGGCTTCCTTGAATTGGGAAATCAATTTATTGTACCCCTTCATATTCATGCATATACTGGTTTTGAGCCAAGAAAACTCACTATTTTGAATATTTTTCGTTATTTGTTGCTCAAAATATGGAATGGGAAGAAGAATGAACGAACTTGTTGAAAAATGAAATTTCTCTGGTATTTCTGTAAACCTTTTTACATGTTCGCCAATTTTTTTGCATTTTAGTTAGATGATTTGGTTTACTTTGTTGTTATATTGGCTGTGTTTGTGATTGGTTATGGTGTGGCAAAGCAGGCGGTTCTCTATCCGAATTCCGATCTATGGTCAGCTATTGTTGGAGTGTTGAACCGACCTTATTGGCAAATGTATGGTGAACTCTTTATTGAAGATATTCTAGGTAACTAGTTTACAAATTTTTGATGCCTAGTTGATGCCAGTTAGGAAAACAATGAAAAACGATCCCATTTTATTTGAAAAACTCTACATACTTGTTTTTGGAAGTATAACTTCAACGTCATAGACCAGAATATTCATAATGAACTTATCATCTGTGGGAGGAAATCAAACTCGAAGCATTCTGATCAGAGGCAACGGTACTAGCTAGTACACCGCGATTGCCTATCGTGGGAAAAACATACTATTTTTTTAATAACCTATTCCTTTTTATAATACCACTCAAGTGTTTACTATTCAAGTAAAGTTAAGGCCGTGTTCTGTTGTTTAACCAAGCTATCTTGATGTTTAAATTTTTCGATAATCCTATGACAAATGGATATATTTGATATGACTCTGACTAAGAATACAATAATTCTTGGTCACTGGCATTATGGCTTGATTGACTTCACTCTACTCCTATTTTTGCTTTTGTAAGCTAAGTTTTTCTTTGTGATTTCAGAGGAGAAATTGAACTGTACGACTGGTCAACCCATATGTTTACAAGACGATGCAGAAGAACCATGCTTGGATGAACATGGTCAAGTTGTTGTTCCCATCTATATGGCTATTTATATGTTGTTCACCAATATTCTCTTGCTCAATTTACTCATCGCTATTTTTAAGTAGGTCACTATCATTTTTGCATGCCCTGGTAACGAACGGATGTCGCCATTCCGGTACTAATAACGGTACTGAGATTTTAAAGATGCGATTTTGTTCATCAAAGATTTTGAATTTATAAGATTATTGGAAATATTTCCTCAGGTTCTACGTTCAAATCACCTTTTTTTGTTAGGCTATATTATGCATAACCATGTGTTGACCCTCCGTTGGTCCGTCTAAGGCTCATGAAAAGTGATAGAATTGACATGCACTATACCTTATCGGTAAAAAATCCGTCGGTAAAAAGTGACGAATTTTGGCCTTAGTGACGAATATTTATTACCGACG
>JANSTP010042010.1:0-14631 GCA_025330745.1 Cladonema radiatum
TAGATCGAGTTTGGATGTCATCTCGATCCTCGATAGTTAATTTATTAAATTAGATCGAGGGACAATCGAGATCGAGCAATCCTCGAGGGTACTCCACTTACAGATTGTACTGTATTTATAAAAAGAACCGTTTTATTCCTTGACTTTGTTTAAGTTGTAGCAACTAAGGTTTTCCTAAAATAATAGGATGTAAATTGAGACTGAGGTTTTGAGCAATGGATTCCAGACAGTGGTGGCCAAATTATTTTGTCCACATTTTTGTTTTTAATATCCCCAGTAAAATTTCATTAAAAGTGTAAAAAGTTGTTATTAATGGTTGTTACTGGCCCTGTAATAATTGTTTCACCACTGCTGAACGCTGGTTGTGAACCTTTCTATAGTGAACTATGCCAAACATACTGCCTGTCAGGTAAAGCATATTTTCTGCCTGACATTCTTTATTTTCTGTCGGACAACAATAATTTCAGCGTTTCTGTTGGAGTTTTCTAGAAAATCAAGGTAGAGTCAGAAACTATTTGAAAAGGGCACATATTTGACTAAAAAGGCCTTAATTTTCTTCATACAGAAAAACAACAGAACATCTGCATTTCTGATGGTATAGTATCTAATAATCGGACTGTAAAAAATGCTAGAATTGACCTTTTGTTAAGTTACAACAAAAAGGTGCAGGGAAGGTCTGTTTGAAACCTGTCCCCCTATTCTAGATAGATTAGTGTATTTACATCTCACTCAATACAGTATTGTATTTTTAAGTGGAAAGTAAATTTGGTGGCAATAAGATGTACTTTCCAATAGAATTCACTATATGCTATATTTGTTAGACTTCTATCTTATCGTTCAAATTTATTTGTTTCTTCTTTTAGAATGTCATCCATTGAAACCACCACATTTATTTATGAAAGATAATCCCATTGAAGATTTTGTGAGAATAAATAAACTGCCTAAGAGTTTCGATTGGTAAGTCATAGTCATTTCACTTTGATAATTTTATTAAACTAATTCAGAAAAATATTGTTTAAATCGTTTCAAATGAGTGCAAGGAGGCCTAATTGAATAAGAAAAATTCTTAAATACGTTGATCAAGGACAAATACAGCATTCATATTTCTTTCAATACTTAGCATAGCAAATTTTTTTTTTTTTTTATGTGATTCATTATGCAAGTAATTATTGATGATGTCATTGCATTCCTCACCAAGACTTTACTGCTTAAGAGTACTGACTCTGTTTATGTTATTAAAAACATTAATTGGTAACACATGCATTCTTAATTATAGTTTTGTTAATTTAACTGGCGATAATATTTTATGAAGTAATTACGATACTAATATGCGTTTTTGGAATGCGATGGTGTCAGTTTTTTTTCAAAACATTTTTCTGGCAAGGCAGTCAGCAAGTATGGTGAGCAGCCGATTTGAGGAAACAAAAATTGAGAGTTTTGGTCCTTTATTGCAGATTTATTAGTTTTTATGTTTAAGTTGTATCTTTGCAATACAAACTAAGTTCAGTTTGCCGCTATCTTTGGGAAGCATACATTACCTTCAGTTTTTTTGAAATTATTTAAAAAAGTATTGTTCATTTTGTTTTTATTTGGTTTAAAATTGTGAAATGATATCACACTCTTTTCCAAGCAAATGTTTCTCACCACTTCTGTTTTTGATAAAGCATTTTGTTCTATATATCTTTAATGAGCCATAAGAGTTTTGCATTGCTAAATTGTAGCCCCTTGTCAGCCATAAAGTGCCCCAGCCGCCTGATCTAGACCTTACTTAAAGGAAATTAGATGCTCTTTCCGATAAGACCAAACCCAGTCTCTGATAGGCCTTGGTTCTGGAGAGATAACCCATTGTAGTTTCATTTTTTTCTCGTACAAAACAAGAACCGATCTTTTTGAAAATAGGTTACATCCAAAGGGTTAATATTGTTTCCTTATTTAGGGTGTTGTCAATGGAACTGCAATTTTCAATGTTTATTAATTATACTGTGGTACATGCGTCCAATTCGCCGGATTGTTACAAGTTTGATATTGCTGTGAGTATACTTATAAATTGCAGTGGTATTCTGTGTAATTCTTTACTCTTGAGAGTTGCACCCTTTTTTGTTACAAACCTACACTACCTTGAATGTCTGGAATATATCCTGGTATAATAATCTTTGGATTCACTTAATGTATTTTTTTTTTTACATTATTTTCAATTAGGTTGCATTCAACAACAAAGATTTGGATGGGGTAATGTCAGTAGAATTGGATAGTGTAACAGATTTCCACCTATGTAGATCTACAACCGGATTACATATTTATGGTATAAAATGTTTTTTAGTGAAAATGTTAGCGTAATCAAAAATGCTTTTAATAATGAGATCATTAAATTATCATTGTCAGCATTGAAATTTAGTTTTTTAGGTTCTCTCTGATCTACATAAACAATGAGCCCTTATTTTGTAGATTGTCAATATTTTAGCTAGAAAAATTGGGAACGTACCCATTCTTGGAAAATTTTGCAAACAAAATCAAATAGTACCATTGTGTAAAAGGCAAATTTAGCAAGTTATCAGGTTAGTTCCATCTAAGGGACTGCACTTCCTCTAGATACCATGCAGATTACCTTACAATAATACGTTCACCAAGCCAATCAGCAGAAGAAGTCTAACTTTTTATTAGAAAGAGGCCTCAAAAAGGTTCTGACTTGCTAACAACTTCAGTATTGCTATTTTTTTCAGTCATGTGTTAAAATTAAATATATGTGCTAATATGGGTAATATGTATTTTATTTTTAGAGGCTGATTATATGAAGAAACTGCGGACTGTGTTTGACAGTATTATCATCATTATTTGCATTATTTCTTTCTCATTGTGTCTGCGATCATTCTCACGACATTGGAAACTTTGTAAGGTAATTATTTACCTTCTTGACCTTATTTACCTTTTAGCCATGATTTACTGATGACATACCTCAGTACTTAGTTTTTTGTCTCTTTCAGATAATTTTATTTGAATTTATTTTGGTCAATTCTACTGGGTGTTGTTGTAAAGCAGTTCTAACGTCTGATGCACGTCATTTTGTTACTCTTGAATTTCTTCTGAAAATCTGACATTTCTTTTTAGTGTTCAAAAGCATATATTTCTAAAAAACATAAACAATTAAATAATTCTCTTGTTAATTAAAATAAGAGTTTCTATTGTTTTTAATCCAACCTGATATTTGCCAACTTTATTTGCCAGATAGTTACCAGCTTTATTTTTGTATTTACAGAAATGCATGCTTGTTTATTATCATGCTTTTTTTAATTTTAGGAAACAACAAAGTTTTTTCAAGAATACAGGCATGAGGAGTTTACTTTTAATGACAAAATGAACTTTTTAAGTTTTTGGCTAGTTTTGATTGCACTGTCGGATGTGTCAACTATTGCAGGTTCTATGCTTAAGATAACTCTAGATTGGCTGGTGAGTAGATCTTTACTAGATTTTTTTCACATTGAAAATTCCTGTGTAACTGTGTTACTGTATAATTAATTTTATACTTGATTAACTCAAAATTAATGTGCCTGACTCAGTATTCTACCTTCCATTTAGAGCAAGGTGCATTTTTCTCTAAAAAGGGTACAGGTCTTGTGCAAAAGGGCAACTTTTTGTGCTTTTTTGTTCAAAAAGCCATGTTTTAAGCTCTTTTTCAAATATTTTGTATTATAAAACAGGTTAGGGTGAAATTATTGCACATAGGCTCTGGTAATACAGATTGCTCCAATTATATAATATTACATAAATTTCATAAAATGTTAGATTTTTGAAATTAAGCAATGTTTGTCTTCAAATGCTATTTTATAGGTCATTTCATTTCCTATTGATTCAGATAATAGAATTATTCAAGAATTCTTGTTTTGATTTGGTAATTTGTTTATGGTAATCTACAAACTTTTTTGTTAAATTTTAATCTCTCTAATTTTTATTTAGGAATATCCTGAGCTATATACTGCATGCAGTTTATGTTTTGGAATGGCAGTACTTTTTTCGTGGATTGGGATTTTACGGTATCTTGGTTTTATGAAAGGATATAATGTAAGTCCATAAGTTTTTATTATTTAAGCTTTGATTCAATACAGATAACTTTAGTGTAACGTTTTCCGGTAGTTTTGCCAGCCATCATGAATTTATTATAAAATTCAGTTTAACTCAAAACTGCAACTTTACGTCACGGGCAATTGATAATTCAACTTTTCTGCATAATTTTGAGAGTGATGACATCATTACAGTTTTGACAATGTTGTGGAAAGCCAGGTTTTATGAATTTTTTCTCTAAACAATGGTCTGGAGCAAATGTTCGCTATTTTTGGTTGCATAAAAGAATGAGAAACTTTGGCATCTCCTTAAAGCCAACAAAATTTCAGCTTGAGGCTACATAACCTTGTTTATGTATTGACAGGACAGTCTCCTCTTGGGCATGAAACTAGTTTTATGTGCACTAGTAGATTTTGTAATAAGTCACAAAGTATGAGGCAAATCATTACATTATTTCATAAGTTATGAAAGTAAAATTAGATGAGGTAGAGGAGAGGAATGAATAGGGTATAAATATAAAATTCAAAAGCTTCATTTTTGCTCTAAAACAGCTGTTTTTAATTTTTACTAAAATTGATTTGAGACGTTTCCATTTCCATTCAGTAATCATTGTCAATCAGCAATAAATAAATACATAACATCTAATAATGAAAAATTACAAGTAATTCATACCGTCATAAAATGTTACTAATCACAAAAGACAATAAATATCGCAAAACGTAAACAAAAATCAATTTAGAAGTTTTAATGACACTGATTTGTCTTGATGCTTGAGGGGAGGTCGTAGCTGTTTAATTGTTAATGCTTTGCTGATTTTTCTTTTATAAAAGTTACTGAAGTTTTTGTTTATAATTTTGACCTTTTCCATGGTAACCTTCCTGTGGCCTGATTGTTTGGGTGAATTTGTTTATTGTTGTTTTTGGTACTTAGGTGCTCAGTCCTTGGAAGTTAGATTATTATTTTTATTGGTTGTAGATACTATTAATCACATTGAAAACAGCTTTCCCGTCAATTATACGCTTCATATTTTGTGTTGCAATTATTTATCTTGGATTTACTGTCTGTGGGTGGATTATATTTGGACCGTACCACGAAAAAGTAAGTATTTTGTAATTTTATTAGTAATTTGTCCCAGTCACACCAGAGATGAATATAGTTAGTAATAAAAAAGTTGAACTTGCTGTAACTTTTAGAGATACATGAATCCTTCGTAAGAAAAATTGTATCGTGGGCTCCATAGTACACAACTTGTATTGCTTTTCGAATATGGTGTGTGAATTTTAAAAACAAAAGAAAAATGGTGTCTGGTAAATTGCACAACGTAAATTATTTGTGGTTTATTCAATAGTGTGCAGGTGTGACCGCCATCCCTGGAAAAGACTGATTGTTATATTTATCCAAACTTTAATTATAATGTGTGAATAAGTTTGTTGGCTTGATAAAAAATGAGATTCATAAATGATCATTATTCTCACTTTTTACTTGGAATATTTGAAAGGCATACTGTGAGAGGGGTGAATTAATACATAGACCAGGCAAATATTTAGTCATAGAAATTTTCCTATGTACTTGACTGTGCAAAAGTAGTTGTAGTGCTGATTTTTCTAATCAAACATATGTCACAATGTATAATTTTGGTAGCTCTTCACTGTTTCATCTGTTTAATAATTATAGTTTTTATTATAGCTTTCTATGATATTTCAGTTCCGTAATATTTATGTGACATCTGAGTGTTTGTTTGCGTTGATCAATGGTGATGATATGTATGCAACGTTCAGCGGTATGGATGATTCTGATCTGCTCATATGGTATTTCAGCAAGATTTACCTATACACGTTTATTTCGTTATTCATCTTTGTTGTGCTTGGTCTATTTATTGGTATCATGGCAGATACTTACGAACGAATAAAGGTGAGTTATTTTTTAAATTATTTTAGGTAATGCTCACAAAAATGCAATGTACTTTGGTATATAGCCCCTAATTGAAAATTTCAAGCCAGCGTCAGGAGCCAAACAAACAAAAAAAACTTTATATGTAGATTTTGCCTCAAAAAGGGTAATTTATCATTATCTCATCCTCGGGAAAGATGTAGCCCCTCCATATTAAGATCAGATCAGTCTTAATCTTTAGGTTAAATTGTTTAAGCATCTTCTGAAAAATAATAGTAATCTGAGACTCTAGTCGTAATTTATGGCTTTACATTTTCCTATTGAAAGCCTATGTTAAAACTATTGGACTGTAAAATTATCAAGGATTGATTTTTTCATATTCGAGAAGGCAAGCCATACAAAAAAAATATCAACACGCAAATTGAATTCAAATTTTGTGAAAACAGGGAATAATCTACAAAAACAATTATTTCCTGCTTGAATTTATTGATTAACACTTATTTTCAAAGGACTAAACCTATCATAGTATTCATTTATTGAATTCATTGTTTGAAGTATTTTGATGAAAGTCAGATTAACTCATCTACGTTGAAATCATTTGACTCAGATAATCATGTTAATCAAATTGATCTCATTTGTCTCAAAGTAAAACAATTATAAGAAAAGTTACGTTGAAGACTTTTTGTTTATTTTTTGATCAGTATTCATTAATTTTTTATCCCATCCATCAGGAAGCTATAATAAGAACCATTAATTTGTTTTAAATTCGAAAATGAAGAAGATAGACAAGTCGAAACGAGTGAAAGTTGCTCAGCCTTCCAATACTTTGTGATTGGAAGTCGCTCACTCTCCTAAACAGGTGTTTTCAGTATGTATATTTTATGTACATAAATTGTAAACCACTCTCCGAAAACAAATAAAGGACAAGGTGTGGCCAATTTTAGTATTGTCTTGATAATAAAGATTTTCTTTTACTGTATTTTTAGGATTATGGCCACCCTCCGAAGACACGAGTGGAACTTTTCATGGAGGGACAAGAATATAGGCAAGCGGAACAGCAACAGCATCGACATGGTACAATAATGTGTAATCATCCTTGTGAAGTAAACAACAGTGGTCAGGAGGATGAATAGTAATTTTAATAAAATTCGTAAATTATTTTGCTCATGGGAGGATAATTATAAATTGTGTTACACAAGCGTAAAAATTCTAAGAAAAGATGATTTTGCTTAATTTTTCATCAATTAGCTTGCTTTAGCCTTCTATCATAATGTTATTATCAAAGGAAAACATTTTCTATAGAACTATATTGAAGTTCGTCACTCTTGTTAAGTATTTTTTATTAATTTCTTGAAAACTACAGACAAAGTCATCTTTTATTCAAATGTTTAAAAGTTATACATTTAAAGTGTTTACTAGTACACCTGTTCTTAGGAAGGATAGTATGTAGAAACGTTCACTATAATTATAGCAGAAAAAACATTTATGAAATTGCCGTGTTATTGGCCAGACACCAGGTTTTTACTGTTAACATAATAGTTATACCAACAACCTGACAACATCAAATTAATTCGAGAAAGATTCTAAATTGAAAATGAAATTTCACGTTCTTCAAAGGTGGGGGTGGTGTAGTACCAACATTATAATGGATTTTTGAATAAAATAATGGTTTTTAAGCCTAATAAATTGTCCCAAAAATAGGGCTTGGTTATGAAAGAATGGTTAGGTTCAGATAACTAAGCCCAAAATTGTCTGCAAAATGGTTTTTAACCATTTTTATTTTGATATTGTCGAATTGTTTATACCCTTAAAGAGTGAGTTATTTCTTACAAGATCTTATTAGATGGTTATCAGTTTTTCTGGCGAAATAAGCTGCTCAGGTATATTAAAATATAGGAAATATTTTATGATTTTCGATTCTAGAACATTCTTCGTTGAAAGAGGTCATTCATATTTTTTCAGGTATTAGTTTCAGGAATTTTTTATTAATCTTTGTTTTAATAATTTAGCATTTTATTTATATTGTAAGTTATAGTATGATTTGATACACCTTTTTTTAAAATAAAATTCTCTTAAAATTTGTTTACCTTTTTATTCTAGATATTTTACGAAATTTTAGCTTGTTCATTATGTTATCAAGGAATTTTACTTGCTTTATTTTAATGTTTTATAAAATAAGTGATGATCGTTTCGATATTGTTTTTGTTACGGCAAATCATTTCAATGTTTTTATATTTTTTTGGGTACTTATCCAAATTATCTAATTTGGGCTTGCACATTTTGTTGTTGACTTTTTTTCCGACATGGCTTAATAATCCTTTTGAATGAGACATTTTTTGTTTAACCCTTTCAGGCCCAGCCAGTTTCAGAAACATGGGTTTTTTCAAGAAATATTTGGGGATCAGTCCTTTGAGGGTTAAATTTTTTTTTCAGAATGAAAAGAAAAAAAAAACAATTGAATTCATAATTTTCTACACAGTGGATAAATTATGTGAATTAAACTACAATAACTTTAATACTGTCTAGTTTGTGAGTTTCAGTTAGATTTATAATATCTAAAGTATTTAAATTTTTATGACCTGGGCATTGTAATTTCTCACGCTCTCTAAATTAATATGGGTAGTATGTGTACTTATCAGAAACCATTTTCTTCAAATAATTTTCTTCCTTATGAAAACAACAAAAGAATGTTTTTTCTGCAGGGTCAGCATCTGAGAATTGCACTATAAAAAGTCACTATTAGAGTCCCTGGTCATGATGGTTTTTTCGAACTAAAAGTATATATTTGGATAGACTTTGATTACTCAACTAAGAGTTTTCTACCTGAACAAATTAAGTCAAAATAATTAGATTTATCCAAACTTCAATTTGATTCTAATATGCCCTATTGTTTCTTGTATTGTAGGATATATTATATTTTTCAATATTGCACTTTGTAAAAAAAGAAAGTTTTATAAGTTATTATTGTAAGAAATTTTGTTTTATGATTTAAAGAAATATATAATTGTTTATAAAATCGATAAAAGTTTATAGTTCTTCATTTTTGTCACTCATTTTTCTGTGAAGTAACATGTAATTTTTTCACCTAATCTATAATTTGCTTTGCCCTAATAAAAAAAATGTATTGATCAGTAAGTATAGGTAGTAATTGTTTGTCACTGCTATAAAAATTGTTAAAAATCCTAAGTATTCCTTCAAAATAAAATGAGTTTGTGTGACATAAATTAATTATAGTTCGCTCTGAAGATCTTTTACTCTACATATTCCTCATCTTCTCTGTAATATTGTTTGAAAAGACCTGCTTGATGCATTAGCAAATACTTAAAGAAAGTTCTGTTATTTGATAAATTCAGTATGTGTGCATCCAAATCTTTATGAATATTATTCCTATAAGTAAAATTGAATTTTTTTAAAAAATTCTTTTTGTTTTATAAGTTCCAAAAGTGAGTACAAAAAGTAGGAATGGCAGATGGCAATTCAAGCCCTGAAATAACTGCCGGACATCGGGCAATGTCGGGGAGAAAATGCTAGATGTCATGCAGAGAAGATGCCCTACCTGAGTCAGCCATGAGGTTGATATTGTATTTTATTGACTTGAGTTTGAAAGTTTATGTCAATTCAGTCCTTGTCTTGTAGCAAGAAAATCACACATGGTGCATAATTACACCGCTAGATGCAACATCTCATACCGCCAGATGCCTCAAACTAAGAGTATTCTCATTTTAAGGTGTCTGGCAGTTTTCACATTAATGGCAATGTTGATGTTCAAGGATGTCCATTTTCCAGATATTTCTGGATTTCCAAATATTATCTTTGAACTTGATTAATTCTGGGTTTTTTAATTATTTTTACAACTGTAACAGACTGATTCACACCTCAGTATATTAAACAAACTACAAGAGGAATATATGTTTCAGCAAACTAATATTTATGCACAATGTTGTTACGCAGATAGGTTATGAATAACAAACTTCCATGAAAGCATTAAGACACTCAATATCTGCAAATTAAGTCTCTGGACATCAATCCGTAACTCCACATTGTTCTGATCACAAAAAAAGCGACCTCTTTAGAGACATGATTAGCATTCAATAAATAAGTGTCCCTCCTTCTTCTCTTTAAAAAATACTGCAAATAGTCTTGTACTGTAAAAAGTACTTTAAAATTACCTCATATTCTAAGCCAAAATAGGTGTTTTAAAGCATTAAGAAACCAAAGTTTTCTTCGTTCCCTATGTGGGCGCAATATTTTTCAAAATTTGCAATTGACATCCTCGATATTTATTTAATACAGTCTTTTTCTAATATTTATCTTGTTTAGATTTGTTATGTTGAAACATTTTTTCCAAAATGAGTACAGAAGCCATTCCTGTTAAAAAAGCTCCAAAGCCATCCACAAAACCTAAAAAGTATAGCAAAAGAACAAATTTGTTAGATGTAACCCCAGAAAAACAACCATCTATAAAAATTGTCAACGAGGGTATCAGAAAACAACATTACAGTCTTCATAATGATGAAAAAAAAGGTAGCAGTTGTCAAGAAAGTGTTGGTAAAGATATGAATGGTATCACTGAGATTCTACCTCGAGATAATATGTAAGTAGAAATTAGTTATATTTTAAAATTAGCTAATTGGAGAAAAATGTGACTGTTATGTAAGCCTTGTGATAAGTGGTGTGCTATCACACACCCTCACCTCACACACGCACACCTCAATTCAGCACAGACGATGCTGATTCCTTCTTCAAAACCATTGTAATCATTTGTTCTAACAGAGTTTCTCTATGATGTCAAATCAACACTTGCAACCTCTCTGTATGTCCATTAAGTCAATTAAGTACATGTCTGCTTACTTTAAATTAAACATATACTTCAGATTTGTTCTCTTGCTTTTTAAAATTAAGAGGATTATTTTGTCTTCACAATCCATTTGATCCAGAAATGTGTAATTTTCATGTTATAGATTTGCGAAGCCTAGCATGAATTCCACAAAAGCTTTGCTATATAAACTCGACCAAGTTAAAAACAAACAATTTGATAGAGAAAAAGCTAAGAAGGAGTTGCAAGGTAGTGAGATATTAGCAAAAGCAGCTGCAGAGCATTCAAAAAATATTATAAATTACAAGTTATCTGATAGGAAATTTAAAGACTTGATTTCTCTGGAAGTGGATGAAAACGATCCTGATTTTTTTGTACGCCGAAAGAAATGGAAGCCGAAAAAGAAAGAAAAATTGGATCCCTTCAGTTTTTATTTCAAAGAAGACTTCATTAGTGAGCAACCCCATTTAGATTTCGATGATGATGACTCTGGTGTTGTGGATACTGAAAGTGATATTGATGCAGCGGTTTTGAACAATAATAAATTTGATTATTTATTTGATTTGTATAGGCATAATGAGGTTATTCCATTTCAAAAAAGGTGATTTGAAGAAAATTTGTACAGTTTTGCTCAACAAGTTTAAATTATTTCATGAAAATGAATAAAAAAGAAAAAACTGAACTGTTTGTGTGAATTTCTTTCTTTGCTTCTTCGGTAGGAAAAAAAACTTTGTTAGAGGGAGCAGGAGAGTTAGGCTTGATTTTGTTTCAGTACACCAAAATACCTAGCCTTATTATTCTTAATCATCATTCTTCCAATGATTCATTTGAAAAATAATGAGTAAGGTCTCCTGTATTGTTTAATTCGGCTGCTTAAGTGCTTATCTCTGTCATATATAATATTATTCAAGAACATGACATTCCTAAAAAAAAAGTTAATTTAAGTTTTATTTGATCTTTAGTGTTATTTTTTAAAAAAACTTTGCATTTGTAATGAAGAAGATCTGCTATAGCAAAAGCCAGGAGATATAAACGGCTAATTTTTACATTTATATTTATAGTTGAAATGCCATTTTTGATACAATTTTATTTATTTGAATATTTTTTGTTGTACATTCATTGTTATGATATATAGCAAATGATTTTTATCAAAATCTTTTTATTTATAGAAAATTATCAAAGTCATTATTAAAAAGTAGTAGAACTTTTGAACAAATTAATTTCTCTCTCTGAACACTGGAATTCTTTTGAACATTCAATAAATGAAAGCAACTGTTTTTCTGTTCCCAACTTAATCATAAACAAACATTTCTTATATTCTTATTGGATTGTTGGTGTTTAGTTCTGTTAGATCCATCTTGCAGCATTTTATTAAATTAAAAGTATGATGATTATTAAAAAGTTATTCTCATAGTCAATGAGTAATACCGGAAACTTAAAACTAATTTTAGCCTAAAATAGAAAGCGGTTTTATTAATCACATGATTATGAATTGTTACTAAATTTAAAAGTCTTTTTTTGTCTTTCCATTGCTATTAAGTATAAAAGGTTTTTTGGCGTGTTCACTTGTAACATCATTAGTATACAAAAAATGCTGACAGGCTTTGTCAACGATGATATTTTACAATATACATAACAGAGTAATAGTTACATACTTGGAGATAAGGATGGATAATGTTCATTATCTTGAATACTTTGTTAACTTCTCATACTTGGATTATATTAATAAAATTTAGAATGTAGAAAAAAAACATTTCTAGAGTATACTCATGCAATGTAAGCATGAAAGTCATCCTTATCCATTGCATTTTTCATATAAACTCTTCAAATTCAATTTCTGTACACTGATCAACATCATTTGAAAGATATTCACCAAAATGAGTTGGAAAAAATTGAAATCGAAAATCAACCAGCAAGATATGGATGCTGAGTTTGAAAAATTTCTGAACGAAGTAAGAATACTTTTTTATTTTCAAAAAAATAATTCTATTTCCCTGAACAACTGTAGATCAAATAGAAAAGTTGGAGTTAAAGATCCAATTTGAAGGTGTCTAGAGCGTTGTCATCACAGTTTTCAGTTCAAAATCTAAAAAATATCATTATGCCAATATAGTAAAATTTAAATCTTTAAACTTTCTTGTATTTGAGTTAATATTTTATGTTTATGAAAGTCATTATCAGATGAGTCTTCTGCTTCTCCTCGTCGTTCAATTACACCTAAAGGTTCAAGATCAAAAGCAAAACTTTTATCGTCAACACAAAGTAAATTTGAAAAACCATGGTGGGCAACAAGTGATGATGATGAGAAATCAGGATTTTCAGATGCTGTTAAACAAATGTGGATCAAAAAGAAAGGCGAAAAAGATGAGGTTTGATTTTACATTTTATTATAAAATTATATTTATATGCATTTGTTCATCTAGTTATTTTTATTCACGTTTTTATCTGCTGGTTGTAGCTGCCATCTTGTTCAATAGCCATGGATTTTTTTATGAATATTATGGGAGGGGATAGACAAATAGTCAAGCCTTAGTAATTGCTTATTCTGGATTCTTTTCCTATTATTGCATTCAACTTTACAATCTTTTTAATGGTTGTCGCATTAGCATTTTTCTTAAGTTTCCTGCAATCAAGGTTTTATACAGGCAAGTCTTTAGGATTTTTACTTGAGCCTAAGAACTAATCATTTAGGCTGTAAGTGTCAAGTTAGATCATTAACATCTTTATGAATTTTTTATTAGACTGAAGCAAATAATGGAGGAACCAAAAATTCTGCTGACATTTTAAGTAAAGATAGCCTCGAAGGTATTCATTGTTTTTTTCTTTTCTTTTTCTTTTTTTGCTGTGAGCAAAATTTATAGGTGTAGGCAGTACTTACGCCTTATGAACGAAAGTAAGGTTGGTATAGAGACATTTTTTTTGGTCTCATTATACACTCTGAATAAGATAGGAAAAATTACATGAAGCTAGCAATAGGGTTTGGTTGTTCTTCTGTTGATAGTTTTTTGATTTAGCTGAAGGATTTTAATTTTTTCTCCAAAGTGACGGCAAGTCGACCAGGAACAGCTCTTGATACCATTATGAGTGAACCTGAGGAATACAGGTATGTATACAATATATTTATGTGAGCACTGAAATCAAGGTTTTAACCCTTAAAGGACCAATCCCGGACCAGTCCGGGGACGAGGGTGGCAAGGGGTGTAGCCCCTCGTCACCCATGGTAAACTGCCCAAGGCAACTACTAAGGGCCTCATCTAAAGGAAATTGAATGCTCTTCCCAATGAGACCAAAATCAACCTCTGGGAGGCTTTAGGTCATAAGTTTTATCTGTAAAGTTTTTCCTCTGACAAATCCATACTTTCGAAAATGGCTGGCGCTCTAAGGGTTAATTGATAAAACCTTCTATATTGAAAATAAGCTAGATACGGTTTGCCTCTCACAAATTCATTTTCAGGTTAATTAAACTCTTTAATTAGTTCATGTCATGATGATTAGTTGTGCTAAAAATTGAGCCAATGTCAAATGATTGATCAATTTGAACCTATCAATTCAAAATTTTGTTTTATAAATAAGAAATAAAAGGATCTGCAAAGTTTTGACATAAGAGTACATGGAGAATTAACTTGCATGATGTTGAGCATATAGCTAATTTTATTCCTGACAAGGCTTCAAAGATTCACTATAAGATTTTTTTACTCTTCAAGTACAATATATATGTATATTAGAAAAATAGTTTGTTTTTCCTATAAATTCCATATTTTGCCGAAAAAGAATTAGAATAAATATGTAAAATAAATAAAAAGAATAAACTTTATTCCCGAATATTATCTTTTAACCCTGTTTTGGTTCTACCCCCACCCCCCACCCCC
>JANSTP010042121.1:2982-14625 GCA_025330745.1 Cladonema radiatum
TTGTGTCTTCTGTTTAAGGCTTTCTTCATAAATGATGCCGAGAGTTTGGCGATCCTGAGGTATAAAAAGAAAACATACTAACGTCAGCGATAATCTAAATTGGTTATTCTTAAGTGCTTCTTAGTATTACACCGATATTCAGCAAAGTTCACTTAAGGTTATATGGTTAGAACGAGCTAAAGCCTTATGAAGATGATTTTGTGTTGAGCATACGAATAATAAATAACTACTTACGTGGCAATGCTTTTCAAACTAGCTTTTCTTGTACCATTTGATCCTTCTCCATCGATTGCGAGTTTGAAAGTTTGCCATGCGTCCGGCTGGTATTCATAAGATGGTACAAGATGGTATTTCAACATTTCTTGATGGAAAACCGGACAAGCGGCTCCGGAAATTGGGGGTACGATCCATACCCAATCTGATGGACAACCACCACGTGTTTTGACCTAAATTCGAATCAATTATTAAGCAAAACAAATTCTGATTGGTTTAGAATTGTTTTTTTCGAACGCTGATTGGTTGAATATACTTACTTCATCGGCGTGATGCTTCATAAAGGCTTCACTTGTTGAATGATGTTCACCAATCGTCACGCCAGCTTTATTGAAACTATCAATAACGGCAAACGTCAATTCGACCATAACTTTGTCTTTCCATAAAGTGGTCATCGCGGAAGTGTCGAAACCCATACATTTTGCTATAGGCTGGAAATTCATAAAAATATTAGATACTAATGGCTACTAGAAAACGTTATGATAAAAATATGAAATATCTTTCAAAACTCGTCGCAAAAAGAAAGTACACTAGAGGACTAGGTTTTCTCAGTGTATAAGGGCGGAATTAATAGATATTTTTAACTCCAAAATCAAACGATATTTACCTTTGCGATATTGTAACGAGCTGTGTCCGTGAAATTTCTTGCACCAATTTCTGTTGCCATGTACCACCCGTTAAAGGGCGCAGCTGGGAATTCTACACCCCCGCAATCGAATAACATATTCGCAACGGCAGGCAAGGCGTACCATTTTAAGCCCATTTCTTCCAAAGACGGAAAGCTACAAAAAGACAGATAGATAATGAAACAACGTTATAAAAATTGCTTACAGGATATTGCTTCAAAATAAAATTCTCATGTAGCAACCTTGGATGTTTGAGATCGACTTCTAAGATCAGTTCTGGTGGAATTTCAAACATTTCTGGTTGTTCTCCATGCGCTTGAAGGACCCAAGGTAAAATATCGAAAGCAGTTCTCTTTGGCTTCCATCCGAGTTTTTCGGCAATCTAAAAAAATGTTAGAAATTAGCCTCATTAATTATTTTTTTCCGATATTAATTCTTTTTTAGAATCGGAAAAATTAAAGTTGCAATGTTTACCTCCGTAATTTCAATACTTGCGGGATCACCAACGACGGTGCCGTCATTTTGACGATAGCCAGCGTAACGGACTAATTGTGCATTCCAAATACGGCAATCTTTTTTGTTTTGAGTTCGCGCTGGGAACACAGTGATTGTCGATCTAAAAATATAAAAATAAAAAAGATAAATACTGCATGCTAGTAAAAAGTTCGGACAACTTGCTTTTTGAGTTTGTTGATTTATAACCTACCTCAAATTCCCTTCATTTGTGGCATATTCAACGTGCTTCAAAAGCACTTCGTACATTTCCCTGGCTGTTGTGATATTCCTTGCATCGATAACCTGTGCGAAAAAAAACCCCTTAACTTTCAGCTGAATGATAATGTCACAATTCGGGAAAATCGGGAAATCGGAAATCTTGCCAATTGACTAAAGAACAGAACTCTGAAGTTTTAAAGCTACGGGTTAAGGATGGGTAACATATTTGAAATGAATGAAAGTCGTACATGTAATTTTTTATATTGGATTCTGCCAATACATCTTTCAGCATTTCTCCAAGCCTGTTTTGCTCCGAAGCAAATCTCATCATACTCCAAGTCGTAATACCCTTTCGCGTCAACATCTCTCAAAGCTTCAAAGACCCGCTTTTTGTGTTCGTCGGAATTTAATCTATTCAAAAAATTGAATAAATAAATAAATGAACAAATAAATGTTACAATGGGTTAATTAAAAATGCATATTTAATTACGCATAATCCATTACTTATAACTTTAATTAGAGGAGTTTTTTTATAAAAAAAATCAGAGAGTCGAATGCTTTCAGATATGTTACATCATGGACATCAAATGTTTCAGCAATTATTTTCTTTTCTTTTAATTTTAATTAATTTTAAAATTTGGGAGTTTGAGCATATTTGAGGTTTTGTTAATATACCTACTTGTTGACAAGCCGAAACCACAAAATAATTTGCATAGTTTGCAGTTTCTTACTATGTTAATTAATATTTCTAAGTCATGTCATTTTTATTTATTTGAAAATAGAATTTATGACTTACTGTTTCTTGGAGGCGTAATATTCTTCGAAAAATTCAGTTGCCATTCTCTTAGTTTCGGCAACAGGGCGCATCATTCCTGACGGGCGGGCGTTCGGCATCTTTGGCATGTAAATTGATCCTGTGCATCTTTTATATGTACAGTGACTTTCCTACAGAGAAAAAAGGAGTACTGAAAAACTTTGGAAATGTAACAATTTGGCTATCAGAAAAATTCGGAAACTAGAAATATTTTTAAGATAAGAAAGGCCTCTTACTTTTGGAAGGAAGTTTTGACCAATGCTAAGAAACCTTTGGAACTAGGCCTTTATAACGTGTATAGAAGTTCAAATACATATGAATCGAATCTTTAATCGAATATCGAATTTTTTCGATATATTTTCGAAATCTGGGTTCGAGTTATATCATGTAGACTGCAAGAAAATATTCAGAATCTTTTAGATTTGTGAGAATTATAGCAATTTTCTTATTTATTTATTGAAAATCTTTGAAGGCCGCAATTAAAATGCACGATATATTGCCATGACAGTTACGCCTTGGGTGGTTAATTTTTTTTTCCTGTCGGTTAACTAACTGTTGATAAAGAGAAAATGACATGATAAAAATTAAAAAGAACATTTTTGTTACCTCAGCCTTCAAGCATAATGTGTCGGTCACCTCACTTCCATCAATCAAATTTTTTAGCGGATACATTCGATCGGGGTTTTTCGGTTGACTGAACGGGCAACCACCAGTAATGACTTTACTTTCGGTTTGATTTTGCTCGGGTGTTACGATTTGAACCATTTTCTTGCGATAAATAATTTGTGAGATAAATAAATGTTTCGGAATCTACAACCAAGCATAAAAATAATCAATCAATCAATAAAAACTATCAACGGAAAATAATCCTTGCAGTGTATGTAAACTTTCTATGAACTTACAAATAACAAAAAAATTTCTTCTGTTTACGATTCGGTGTGAATCTAACTGCAACTTTGTGTTGTTCTGAAAATTTTGAGAAACTTCCCCGCTTTTATAGCCGTCCTGTGGACTGAACAATTACATCGTGAATGCGTGGTTGTAATAAATTTTAATTATGCACGGGTTAATTTCACAACAGTGACGTCATAGATCTAATATCATCTTACATGAATATTCTTTTTTTGAGTTTCTGAGAAATCGAATAGTGATTTCATAAACTTTATTTATTTATTTTCGCTGACAGTAAAAAGTTTCGAAATTTGATAGCAGTTAAGTTTTTTTGTGTGATACTTTTTTAACAAAACTTTTTTTTTTGTTTCTAGTATCACAAGGAAGTAAATTAGTTTTTTTATTACGTCGATTTTTTGCATTGCTTATTTCTAATCGACTTACGAGACATGGAGACTAGAGTACAACTTTTTCTAAAAGAAAGTTTAACTGATACAGTATTTGCTTTACTCTATCAAACGACAAAGAAAAATCCCCGAAAAACCTCTCTACCACGGGAAGATATTCTTCGCCTTTAACAAAATACTAATCATTGGAAACAAATGTTTTTGGAAATTAAAAAGAACAAAAAACTGAAGAAAATCAACATTTTAAGAACCCAGAAAAGGTCTTGTGTTTCTTTTCATAAAATCATATTATTGCTAGACTAGAAACTAGTCTGTTTTTCTTTTTTATATGTCCGTATTTGTATTGATGAACAACAGACAGTTGGGTTTAGTTTTTAGTTTTATGACAAGAAATATATCTGCTTGTGATTGCAGAAAACTTTGAGTGAGTTGATTTTGATGTCGCAAACTCAAATGGTCTGATTTTCACAGTTGCGATTTACGCAACATTTTCCGTTATTGCGACTTTAGCCATCTTAATCAGACTATTTATAGTCTATATTATTACATATTATCTCATTATTCATCTATGATGAGGATGAGGGATCCAAATATAGGAAACAAAGCACCACATCAAAGCTTGACTAAAAGTATCTAATCCAAATTCTAACAGGAATCTGAAATTCAAATTAGTCAGTCATTATTTCTTGTGTCGTAACGTCTAAACTATATTGGGACTTTTATTGGTAACAAAATCCCTGAGAACTGGTTTTTAGCGTCCTTGTCGTTCACTTGATGACGTCATTACTTTTTTGATGACTCCATCAGTATCAAACCTCTGTAAAAGTGTTAAGAAAGGGCTAAGTTATAAGTGTGTAAAGGTTCATTGCTGTTGCCATTGTGGTTACGGATTTATTGAAGTCGGAGCAATGTAATTTTAAAGCACCCGGAAAATAAATGAAAACGGGGGTCATGATAAACATTTTAAGCTCCTTTCTATCATTCTGTTTTTTTTGAATAAATGCTGACTTGAGTGACTTGCATGTTTTTATTATAGTTGTAATCAAAAAACGTTGTTTTTCTCGAAAAAGGCCCCCGGCTTTGTAAGATGAAAGCTGTAACTTTGGTGTCTTATATTTCTCTACATATACAAAATTAAGGGTACATCTTCTATTAATGTTTGTTCAGCTCCACATAAGCTTTCCATTGATGTATAGTTTTAAAGGTTTTGAGAATTTTCATTTTTGACTGACTGAAAATGATGAAGTCAGTGATCACGCGCCTTCGGGGAAAATTTGGAAATGGCTCCTAGGCTTAAAATGACCTCTTACATCTAAAGATTCAATTTCCTTAATAAAATTATAGATTGCAGAAAGTGCTTTCTGAAAAGAAATCTTTCAACGTAACGCTATTGCAAGTTCTGTACAAAATGGTACTTTTTGTTTTGACTTAGGGGGATATGGTGAAGAATTAAAGTGTTTTATACACTGAAATTTTTTCACCTTTATTTTTTAACAAGATTTTTCAAGCATTTTCAAATTACATATTAAACAAGCCTTCATAACTTTTGTTTGTTGTGGGAAACAGACTGGGAGATTAATTTTCTTTTTATTAGCAATTTCAAACGAATAGGGCATCAAGAAAAAGGTTTTCATATCAATTATCGATTGCTAATTATTCAATAATGACGTTTGGTGGACCAACGCATAATCAATGATAAGAACACACTCAAAGTATAGTGGGTGTTGACGTCTCTGTAGATTAAAACGTGTTTATGACGGAAAATTGATGACGTCAAAATATTCTTATGCAAATTATTTGTCATTTGAGTCAAGTGTCGGCTTCGATCACAGATCGTTTCTAATTTGAGTTTTCAAGTAGGAAAACACTTCCTTTCACATATAAGTTAATTTTCTAAAGTCACTATTTTTATAAAGAAAGTAATTTTAGGGAATCTTTCGGGATTCTATAGGCCTAAAAGCGTTCCTGCAAACGATTCTATTGAATCAAATTCTTATGTAATATGGTAACATTCTCTTCGGACCAATATTCTTCTCAGCTGAGTAAGTTTTGCGGTTACACTGACGCTAAAGGACAATTTTAAATTCTAAAATTTAAATATTTTTCAATGTGCCTATTGATCGCAACGGAAATACATTTTGAAATTAGGGAGAAAATTAAAAAGCCACAACGATTTTCATCAAGTTGACGTAAATCATTTTAACATAACTGGCATTATTAATCACATTGTTAAAATGATTTTTAATTCTGAAAATATTTTTACAAAGGAAAGAAAAATTGATTTGTCATAATACCTGGTCGATACGTTACGAGGAAACGAAACCTTGGTAAAACTTTCTCTGAGAAACATCGACTAAGTATTAGAAACACTTGAGGTTATATTAGCATTAGTTTCCATAAACCAAAACTTTACATCATGAAATTGTTGATCTTTTTTGCAGTGTTACTTTCCTGCGGTTTTCCCACACATAAGAAAAGCAGTTTCAAGAAAGGTTTCGAAATTTTTTCATACAAATATGACTATTTTCTCCACAATTTGTCATCAATTATTGCTGAAACTGTTAGGAAAAAGTGACATCCCACTGTTATGCCGTATATGTGGTTTTTTACCCACTCAACTGATACGTAATACCTCCGAACCAAATAGCTTTTTATGTGGAAGGAAAATAGAATATTGATTAAGAAATGACCTTTTTTAATTGCAGGGCATGGCAGATAAATCATCTTAATTTGTTTGCATTTTGAAGCCCACAATCATGGACAAAAATATTGTAGACAACCACTGAATTCTACCAATTTTTCGATTTTCAACGTTAGTTCACGCTAGTATTTTTCAGTAAAAAAGTTGGAAAACGGAATTTTGGGCGGTTTCCCTATGAAACCACACTAACGAGCTTCCAATCCACCCAAGAAGAGCGTTGGGTGCTTTTCACCCATTCACCCATTCATGTAGATAAATCGCGCGATAAATCGCTGCGCAATGGAGCATGAATATTTCTTTCATCTTATCGCTTGTGGTGCCATTTTCTGCTGAAAAAACTCGAAAAAGTCTTCAATATTTTGACCATGATTGCAGATCCAACTAATTTAAAGCTTAAAATTTATACGTAAATTTTTAGGATCTAGAAGAATATCTAGGAAATAACCTTTCCAAAAATATGTCCAAAAAACGAATCCTAATTGCAACCACGTTCAGGGAATGTTTTGTAAATTGGTTCATCAAATGTAAAAAAAGGTGGGATAGTTAGACGATATAGTATATTTTTTGGAACGTTTTTCCAAACCCTATTCACAAATACTCTATGCATTAAGTAAATAGCGTCAATCTGAAATCCCTGTCTTAGTGCTTGAGAGTTAGTTTAAACCAAAATGATACCACAGACATATTAAGCATATACCACTTCCGTGAGTTTTTTATTATTATTCAGCTGTAATAAAAAACAGTCTCCTCAATGACCTCAGACTTTTAATCAGAGAGTGCTGAGTGTTTTGTTAATTTTTGTGCTTAAGTATATTTGTTACTTTTTTGTCCATTGCTTAATTTCTTATAAGCCTTCTTTAGATGCAAATGCTTTAAATTTCATATATGGTTGAGCAAAACAGGTAGTATTCTTCAAGCCCGTAAATTTGGTGTGGGGGGCTAGGTGGCCGGAGCCCCCCTAAATGTTTGGCTAAGTAAGAAAGTTTCAGCCCCAACTCTCAATACCCTAGTCCTCCTAAAACATTTTGCTACGGGTCTTACTTAAGTAAGTTCATCAAAAAATATTAGATTATAAAAATGGAAAATCTTTCCTACACGTGATCTTTTTATCATGGCATTAATTAGTGTGTTGAGAAACTTAATGATTAGCTATCTTTTGAAAATAAAACTTTGCTGATACCTCTTTAAAAATATTTCCTACACAAAAGGTTTATCTCATAGTCGGATTAAGTTCTTAACTTTTTAACGTCATCGTGTCATGACGTACATCACAGGCTAACGACGAGATATGCAATATTTTCATTATTCTCTTGATTTCTATGATATCAAAATATTTTGAATGATAAACTTCATTTCTATGAAATCCGTGGGCAAATTTATTATTCTAATTAATTACAATTGCATACTTATGACGCATTTGACGCACATAGCAATTAAAAGAAAGTCATTAAAGATAAGTGGATTGAAAAAAGCAACGATTATTAATAGGACTGTTTCGATATTGATTTGCCTTGCAAAATATAGACGGAATAAATTTTATAAAATGCAAAAGAATCGTAAAGCGGAAGAATGCTAAGGAAGTCCTTATTAGGAAAACTTATGTGTCGAATGTGAGTATGATACCTATGTTGCAATAGCAATCCACGTCAGATGATAAGAGAGATTGGTAAGAAGATAGCAAGAAGACTTCCTCATATGATGCAAGAGGAGAGACGAGTAGAGATGACGCGGATGAGTAAATATTCTGCTCTCTCCTTCAGTAGTGGACCTGAAGTCTGAAAAAATGTTATTGAAAGCATGTGAAATATAATTTTCTGTTCCCCCTTCTAGTAATCTAACAGATTTGTCACTCGCGAGTTTCTTCCTGAAACTCTATTTTGTTAAAACTACCCCGTTGAACCAGCGATGGAGTTCTTGAACTTGAACTTGTTCCTAAAGCTATTTTGACATAATGGAAACGCAGCATAAGAAGTGACTTTTGGAATTTACTGCTTAATTAGTTTCTGCTTATAAAAATTGATATGCCACCTTCCTGGCTATATTGCCAACTTTTCCCTATTTGTTTTTTAGAAAAAAAGAATTTTAGCAAATTATAAGATACATTACAACCAACAGTTTCATTATATAGCTATTAAAAAATTCTGTAATGAGTTACCATCAAATTTTTCGTACACAAAATCACTGCTCATTGCTGAGTTATGGATTCTCATCTCTTAACGTTGTGAAAAAGGCCTTCTTCGCTTTCATTTGGGAATTTTGGAAATGAATTAACTGAAAATATCACATGATTATAATATCTCAGTTTTATGGAAATTGTCGAGCAAGTAACGGTTTAGTGGAAACGAATCTTTAATTTAAGAAAACTAATTAAAGTTGTGGTAGAAGAAGAGGAACGTATGACTGGATTTCAACACTCGAGTAAGGCTTAGAAGTTTTAAATTTCCAGTGTTGTAGGGTTATCAGGGGAGAGCAGAGGTCTGTTTCCCTCATCTTGATGCAGAAATTTGATCTTTTCGTTTCTTTTTCTACTAAAAATTATTAAAAACGCCCATTACCCCATTACCATCACCCATTACCTCACTTTAGAAATTGACTCAACGCGCCTGTGTTGCGCATTATTGTCATTTCATGTTTTAAAAGCAAATGGAAAATGCATGATTGAAGATGATAAGATTCTCGTCAAGTTTCGTGGAAACACGAATCAGTATTTACATACGGAAGACAATATGGTAAATATTTGTATAAAATATTCGTCTTAGCTTACTTTGAAAGAGCGTTTGTAAAATGAACGTTCGTTCAATAACTTTTTTTCAAAGTAACAAGCAAACAACATTAGTCTCATTTTAGTTTGACTTTCCTTATCATGACGGTGGAAAGAACGTCCTGAAATTATTTGGTTGGACTCACACGACAATAATAGAGGCTTAGTAAGAGGCTGCAACTCTGACTACACATTTAAACCCAAAAACATTCTTACTTTTAGAGTGTGTACGGACATTTATCCGAAAGACACTAGACTTACATAATTTAGGTGAATGGACCCTACACCATAGGCGCAGGGAAGCATATTTACTTAGGGGGGCGGTGAAGTTTTTGCCCGAATAATTAATGTGTTAAGGCAAATAAAAGAGCATCATATAGTGATGAAAGAAGCTATACGAATTTATTCTAGACCGGTTGCTCATATTTTACAGCAAAGTTACGTATTTTATTCGATTTTTAGCAAAAATATCGAAAAAAGCTTAAATTTTGCCCGAACTTTTGGAGAATTTTGCCCGAAAATTTAGATTTTTTATTAAAATGGGGGGGGCTGCAGCCCCCCCAGCCCCCCCGGCTCCTGCGCCTATCCTACACCGACAGGACACGAGGCTAATAAGCATTTGGCGGACAGACTTTTAGTCGCAAACCAATAATTCTTTCTGAGTCACTCGCCATTAAAAAAAATTAATAATAAATACGAGGCTTCCTGAGAAATCATGGCTTGTTGCTGGGGATTATTTATCCCTCTCAACTTCAGTGCCACACCTACAGAGCAAGGGAAGCTTCAAGATAGGCTATAATCACCTAAACTTTTACTTTAGAAATTTTGTGGTTATATACTACTAACACTTTGATATCTAGCTATAACTTTAGGCTAAAATAAGCTCATATAGATGTTTTGAAAAGGATTAGAGTTAGTAAAAATTTCTTTTTCACCTAAACCATGGCCAGCAGCCAAGGTAGTTAAGGCATATTTTAAGTTTCCAAAATTAACAACAACCTTCCACCAATCCCCTCCCCCCAGTTCAGCTAGTTTTCAGACCCGACATTTTTTAGCGAATTCTCAGACCATATATTTCTTGAGCCAATCCAAGTCAACTCTCAGACCAGATCTTTTTTTGTTCTAACTCAGCCAATTCACAGACCAGACACTTTTTGACCTAGCATTTTCGCCATAGCTTACAAGCTGGGTTTAGGAGCAACGATCACTGCTTCCACCATTCAATTCCGAACAGGCTAAGGTAAAATTGAGAACCTTACAAATTTTGAGCAAAGGATTTTTCACGGCAAAAATGATGGATGATAGAATGTGATTTCTTGTTATGTCACGTCTTGTTAATCCCTTGTCAAAATATTTTTACTCAGAAGTAAACAATAAATCTCTTTCATTTGTTTCTAACCCTTGAATTTCGAAACCAACTCAAATATGTGTTTTTAATACTGTCGGTTTGTTTAGTGAGAAAATATCATTTTCTAAGAATTCGCTCTCGACAACAACTGTAGACACAAGAATTTGCAACAACTAGCTATGTAATTATCTACTCTATTAAACAAGTCTTCACCACTCGACTAGCAGCAAATTTCTCGCATTAACTTTTTAATCAAGGAAGTTTACATAGAAGGAATTACAACTTTCCAAAAACATGCGTGCTGTAATTACACTTTTTTAATTCAAATAATTATCAAAATATATATTAATTTTATTTCTTGGATTTCTTCCAAATAAGTAATTATTTAACTGCCAAAAGCCAAAAGAATGTCAGTAAAATCTTTCACAATTTTTGACAACACGCGTTGTTTTAATTACTTTTTCAAAACAAAAGGAGCAATTAACAAAAACAAGAAGAAACCTGCGAGTTGTTACTTCTTCTAAACGCTTTTTTTATAAGAATATGCTCTATAAGAATATTTGAGATGAAATTGGCCAAAAAGGTAAGAATGTACTAAGAATATGCTCATCTTAACATTTTGAAAAAAACACTATTCTTATATAAAAAAAGCGTGTAGCACAACTCCCTGTTTTAATCTAGAAAAACTTTGATAATACAAGTAAACTTCAAAAGAAGATTAGGGTCACTACGCTATAAAATTTTTCTGGCTTTTAAGGAGGGATATGTTAGAAAATTGGGGAATCCGTATAACAAAATCGATGGAAAACAATCCTCTAACAGTAAAAACTAAGAAGATGTTCATCATGTAGTTGAATATTTCCTAAGATCCCAAACGGGTTGCATTGAGTGTTATAATCACTCAAGTTGACTGAGAAAACAGAGAAAAGAACTGTTAGTAAATAGCTGTTTTCACTCTGAATCGAAAATACGGTAATATGCTTAATGTAGACATTGATCTGACCTTCAGTCACTATAAAGACAATAAATAGGATAGTCAGGTAGCTGACGACAAAAAAACTAAGAAAACCAAACATTTTTTCGGACAACACAAAAACCTTTTCAAATT
>JANSTP010042232.1:0-25096 GCA_025330745.1 Cladonema radiatum
GAATACGTTTTACATTCAGACAAAGGGGAATTTTCATTCACGATATATTTATTCCAAAGCTTAGGCCCCCTGAAATCCTAAAAATATTTAGGATCTTGTCATGAATAAGTTTGCCAAGTTTAGTGACTATAAACAAAGTGCAAAGACAGTTATTTATAATTTCGAAAATAAGCTATTTAATGACGTCACATGTTGTTACCATAGCAACCAACCGTCAAATTAGTTTGCACAATATTAGGAGTTATTCAGAGTGTATCTGTACCAAGTTTTGTGACTAAAAGCAAAGTCGAAGGGAAGTTATTGGAAATTTAATAGTTGAACTTCTGATGACGTCACAACCCGTTACTGTGACAACAAACCGTCGAAAATAGTCTCAAAGTATTTTGGATCATTCAGAGAATAAGTTTGCAAAGTTTCATCACAAACAGAAAAGCGCATCCGAAGTTATAGAATTTTCAATTTCCTTGTTATACGCATAATATCTACAGTGCGGAACGTTTTAGCGCTTTTCAGGAACGTTGGAGAGGTTTCACTCAAAAATACCTGACGTTTTTCTATTGGTTTTCATTTTTCACAATTTTTAGCCAATGAAAATGATTTATTCATGGTTTCCATGGTTTTATTACCAAATAAGGAGTGCTTATTTCCATAAATGGAGCGCTACGCTATGCTTTTAATATATACTAGCTGCGAAGCAGCGTCGCACGACGCTGAACCGTCGTATTGGCCTGCTGACACAGTCCCAGATCGCTACGCGATCTCTTCATGCTGAACTTTTTTAAGTAAACAGTTCAAAGAAGGATCGCTACGCAATCTCTCTAAAAAAAGAACAGAAAATCGAAAGAAGTGCAGGCAAAGATATTGAAACTAAGGATAGTTAAAACGCTGTTACCATTGGTTGCCATTGGAACCAACCGCACAAAATGTTGTAAAAATGTTTAGGACCTTGTCATGAATAAGTTTGCCAAGTTTGGTGACTAAAGACAAATTGCAACGGTAGTTATTGAGAACTTACAAAATTAATTCTTTTGTGACGTCACAGCGTGTTACCATAGCGACCAACCGTCAAATTGAGTTCAAAAATATTTGGAAATACTGAGAGTGTATCTGTACCACGTTTTGTGACTATAGGTAAAGTGGAAAGGATGTTATTGAAAATTTAAATAATTTAATTTCTAATGACGTCACGACTCGTTATCGTGACAACAAACCGTCGAAAATAGTCTTAAAGTATTTGAGACCATTTAGGGAATAATTGTGCAAAGTTTAGTAAAAAACCGAGAGGCACATCCGGAGTTATAGCATTTTCAATTTCCTTGTTATACATATACGGATAATTTCGTACAGATAGTTTTTGCGTTTTCATGAACGTTGGAGTGGTTTCACTCAAAAAATATCTCACGTTTTTCTATTGGTTTTCATTTTTCATGGTTTTGAGCCAATTAAAATGCTTCATTCAACTTGATTTTCCAAAAAAGGAGTGCTCACTTCCATAAAAGGCTGCTTACGCTAAGCTTTTAATATATATATATATACTAGCTGCGAATCAGCGTCGCACGACGCTGAACCGTCGTATTGCCATGCTGACGCAGTCCCAGATCGCTACGCGATCTCTTCATGCTGGACTTCTTTAAGTAAATTGTTTAAAAAAGGATCACTAAATCCCTCTAAAAAGAACAGAAAAATGAATGAACTGCAGGTATAGATAAATAAAAATGTTTTTGTTACCCGTTGCCATAGCAACCAACCGTCATAGTTATTGCAAAAACATTAAGTATCTTATCATAAGTATCTTATCTTATCTTATCAAAGGACAGTAAGCACCAGGCATTAGGCCAACAGGGAAAGGGCAGTAGGCAACAGACATTAGGGAATATAGGCAGTAGGGCAATAGGCAATTTACGAAGCAAAAAAGCAACAGGATAGTGGGCTTTAGGCAACAAATATTAGAGGAAAACCGTAAAAATAAGAATTTCAATAAAAATGGATATTCCAGTCCCCCAGAATAAGGACATTCAATGGCTGTAACATGTCTTCTATTCTGAATTATCACACAACAGAAAATTATAGATAAAAAAGCTAACCTATAACCAAAAACTTCTGCAACTATGTAGATAAAGACTATCTATAATTTTCCTTTATCTCAAATTCAGCCTTACCTGATGCACCTTAATAGGTATTGTAGATTACCCTTTTACAGTAGAATCAGATTGAGTTATTTCTTAAATCACGATGTCATCACATTCAAAAAATGATTAAGCATATTTAGTGCTCTGCTAAGCTGATGCTTCAAATTTCTAAAAGATTACTGAATCAATAGAAGCCATGAAACTGAAAAACTTTTCTCTGACACTCACTTTCTAGGTCTTTTGCTACTATTGAATTACAACCCTCATTTTTTCCAATATTTTAAAAATCAATGAACAAAATCTGATAGGAAATCATTGACCGAATGAAGAATTTAACACTGATTATCCATAGAATTGTCATGAAAAGCATAAATAAACGACGCTTGATAAAGCTTTGATGTTTGAGAAAGGGACTTTCAATACCGATAGTGCTAATTTTGAACTAAAGTAAAAATGAATTTCAATTTTAATTAAGTTTTAAAAGGAGGAATAGCCTTATCACCTTTATTTGACAATATTAGGGACAGAAAAACTGATTGCACTATTTTATCGAGATAATTAATCAAAAAGAAAATTGAAAACTTACGAAAGATCTGCATCCAATCCAATTTTCAAAAGTTTTATCACAATGCAAATGAATAAAACGTTTGTTTTATTCAAATTTGGTTTCTTAAGATCGAACAAAAAACAAAACAAATTTGTAGTTTTCGGTTTAAAATATTCACATCTTACGATTAGAGCAACCTCCCAGTTTTTGTCTGGGTATTTCAGTAAGTTCAGTCAAGGAAAAATGTGATATTCAAGACTTTTTTTGAAATCATATAGCTAAACCCAAACGGACAATTTTTACATTTCAGTCGTGTCAATTTCTCACAGGCGAGAGGAACATTAATTCAAACCTCTTCCAGGAAATGGAGAAAAAAAGTAAATATAAGATTAGTATAAATTCGTATCAAGGTGATGCGTGTCCATACCGTACGGCTACATTTGAAGGTCTTCATTCATATGGGTTTTTTAGTAAGTACAGCCAAGGAAGCTGTGATGTCACTTGCTATGTAATGTATTGTGCAATTTGCGCTCGATTAGCCAAATTCCTGTGCGGAAATCAGAATAAAAAAGTTTGAATAATCGATAAAAATTAAGCTTAGTACGTTGGGATATCTCACGTTAGCGTAATAATAATAGTGATGATGACTATGTTTATGCTGCTAGATAGTAGGATTTATCTTACTTTTTTGCCATTATTTTGGCCAGTTTATTATGATTTGTTAAGCAAATGTACACTTAGATCAGAGTTATTATTCTGTTGAAGCAGAACTTATGCTTTCTTTTGATTTTCTGCTAAACATAGCTTCCAGCTTCTATAAATGTGTTGTCATATGGTGAACTTCCTCGTGGTGTTGAAGTGTCAAAACAATTCTCTTAATTTTCATAAATCAATTCCTTTAAGAAGCAATACATCTTGATAATTGGCTGGAACTGTAGTATTTTGTCCTAAATATATGCAACATGACATTATTCTGGGCACCCAGTTTCCAGCCGACACCGCAGTAGTATTCATATTATATTTAGCTAAAAGGAAGCACATAGCACTGCAACAATTTTTTGCATGGGTAAAGAGTGCCTGCTTCTCTTATTTTTTATCATCTTATTGAATCTCATGGGCACTCTTACAGCAAATTTTTCAGCATGCAACATAATTTTCAATGTAAACTGTGTGCTTATGAACGGTAGGATGATATTTATTTGGAGTATTTTGGCTTTTTGGGACTATACATACAACATATTTTGTTATTGATGGGCAGGGTAGAGTATTGATAATACCAAGCTGTCAAAATTGATTTTTGTCCTAGTTTTTGATAATTTGTTACTTTAAAAAGAATTGATCTATTGATCTATATTGATCTTTTACAATCTTGAAATTTAGCTGTAATTCCGTTAAAAAACTTTTTTGAAAGAGTCATAGCCTGGTGACTCTTCAAGGTTTTGAGACCATAAAAATGTTGGTTATGATAAAACTTGTTCTCTGTTGCTATTACTTGGGTACTTCAAAGATTAATCAAGGCTACTTCTGCATCGAGAACCCAACAATATATTGAGATTTACTCATTTTTGTTGCATTAAATATATTCTTTCAATTAAATCTAGAGTAAGTGTACAAAATGTATCCCAGGGTCTTATAGAATTGTGTTCCGCATCCATATAGTCATTACTGAACTTTTGTATCCCATTCCACTTCATAGATCCATTTCAAGAAATCCATTTCAAAGTCTTTCCTAAGTCTTCTTGAATATTCTATACTTGAAAGGAAAAATTTTTTGCAGGAAGAAAAATCTTACAGCTCAGAAGACACTTTTTGAGAAGCTTTTAAAACAAGTTCTTAAGAATTTAATTTGAAATTTAATTCTGCCAAAAAATGAACGTTCTCGCAGTAAGCCATCTTTTATGCTAGAGGCATTGATTTAACATGATGAAAATATTCTCAAAAATTGAGTTTCAAGTTAAAGTAAGTTTGGCATGTTTCATTAGGAATTTTATATAAAGTTTGTATTTATATAAAGTTTTTCAAAATACTCTTAATTCCTTTATTGCAGATTGAATATTAATGTACTTTAAGCATATTTACTATTGGAGGTGTGTTAAGTTTGGTAGAAACTTTACATGTAGTTGATATTTTTGCATGAAATTTGGACTTCCTGAACAAAATTTAGTTGTTGTTTTTTTTCTTAATGTCTTCGAATTGGAAGAAGGTCTGCTATGGTAAAAACTCAATATAAAACCCTCAACAAATGCACATAATTGTGTTTAATCTCACCAGGTTTCATAAAATTTATTTTGGAAGATCGTTTTTGAAATTTTCAAGAAAATCTTAAAAATGGTACTTTTGACAACATATGACATTTTTTATGACAGCATCTGCTGTCGGAGGGGCGGCTTGGGTAGTTTTAAATGAGCATATGAATATGGCATAGATCTAACTTATAGTCACATTGAGTAAAAAATCCTCGCAAGGTAACATGCGGTAAAAAATCTGCACCCTATAAAAACATTAATCATGATGTATTGATTTTTTAAAGTCAAGAAAATGATATTATTGGTTGAGATAACTTTTTTTTTCATCTCCACATTTTGCAAATAAAAAACCTTGGAAGCAAGTTGAAAATATAAGTTTAGAGGACTACAAAACCAATTTTTTATTTTTTGAAAAGGCGAAGGTAATTTCTAAATGCAATTGTATTTTTCAACTTTCCAAAGTCTAATGAAATTGCTATACATTGATCTTTTAATCTTATTGGAAAATTTGCAGGGTCCGGTGCAGATTTTTTACCCCATAGTAAATCTATATCTTGGGTAAAAAATCCTCACTTATTTATCCCATAACTTATCTTAATATTTTGGGTCATCAAAAGTATCTTTTTTATGTTATCTTAGATTTTGTGATCAAAATAGGGCATTGAATCGCAATAAATCAAAAAGAAGAAGAAATGCTTTTAAAACATTTTTGTCGTTAATTGTTGTAGTGATAGTGGGAAATAGAATATAACTGTGTAAAAATATTGAAATATGGGAAAAATATGAGGTGAAGATTTTTTATCCTGCAGATTTTTTACACCCTAACCTGAAGTAAAAAATCCTCACTCGTTTTTTTAAATTTGCCTAGAAGATAGGAAATTTCGATTTTAAAATTTTATTTCTCTGAAATTTTATTGAAATGCAACATTTTTTTCCAGTACAAAAAAGTTCATAAATATTGAGGTTTTTTTTGTCCATGACCATATAATCTCTATCTTTGAAGCTTATGCAGTAGCTTGCTAGCCATATAAGATCTCTAAACTAAGTAAGTTCCCAGATTTCACAGGTCATCACACTGTCGCAGTGGACTTAGTCTAAACTGCTAACACAAAAATACTGTACAGTTCATAGTACTTATACCTAGCAGATCCTTTTGTATTGCTATTCGAAAGAGCAAAACAAATATAGACCAAGCTATATCAGTAAACATAAAAAACACAGTAGTATGCATTGACAATCATAATATTCTCTCACTTACTGACAATCATGGGTACATTAAGTTTCTTACAGTTAGAAAACTGAATAAGCCTGCATATAGCTAGCTAACAGTATCCTTATCTCATTATTTTCATATTCGTTTAGTTAATTGATGTCTATAATCATTTCCCTTACTGAAAACAATAATTCTACACGATGGTAAACTATATTAAATCAAGATTTCAAGCAAAATTAATGACTTCTCCCATTAAGAACAATAGGCTTCACTGCTCTTCGGATAAGTTTGTGCAGGTTCGGAGGCTTGGGAACTAGAAAATTCACATTGAATAAGTTCATTGGGTCACGTGATCGAGTTTCCGGACTATCCGTATCTTGTGACTATGATTCTATAGATTTCGATTAAAGCAAGGTAAATCACTTTCATTTAAAGATCTTTTATGAGTTCGTTTGGTTCGTTTGTTTTCACTTACAAACAGTGTGAATTTGCGTTTCGGTAATCATGATTTAGTTGAAAATTGTTTTCTTGAAGCATGAGCATGAGCATGATTTAATATTTCCGGTAATTGTAATTGTCGTTACAGCATATGCTTAGAAAAAAGTTCTTTAAGGAAACATATTCTTGGCGTATGGAATGCATAAAAATTACATATGAGATCAAAGCTAAAACTATTTTCTAGATGAAACCAGTTGCGCATTTTCGTCAAGCCAACTTTTTGAGAAAAAAAACTGTTATACTAAGTTGTTTGTTTATAATACTAGGAAAAATGTTTGGAGAGGCTTCGGGTTAGTTCAGAGAGGTTATCAAAAGAAGTTAGTAACTACTAATCATGTTTTTTCGTGACCCGCATATGTCTTCAAAATAGTTAACAACACACATTTTATGTTGATGAAACTTTTACTTTCACTTTTAAACCTAACCTTTTAACTTTTTCCCAATCTTAAATCCAAATTACCAGAGATTTTATCATTTTGTCATTTTATCTAAAGCCCAAGACAGGTAGATGGTAGATGGAAAAAACTAATTTGTTTTGTCATGAAAGTATTTGAAGTTATTAATTTCTAGAACATAGCTTCATTTGAAAGTTTGATAAAACTGGAGTATCGCTATACAGTATGAATTTATCAATCTCCTTTAAAACAGCAAAACAAAGCCAAACCAATACTTCTGAATTCTTCTCAAAAAAACGTAATAACGTAAACACTAATTTCTTCTTTTTTAACATCTCCTTTACTTTGCTCCTTTACATCTCAGCTCTCTTTCATTTTATAATGATACAAGATCAAAAATTAATTTTCTATCTTAATTCTTCATAGCATAAAAAGTATTATGCCCTTTGCTGCACTGTAGAGTGTTTCCGATTTCACTTTTTGGAGTATTAAAAAAAATTGCAAGCATAGTCTTCAAGATTAGTATATAAGGAAGGAACTGATATTATCGGAAAAAAAATTAACTTCATACCCGGTAAGTACTTCCTGATGGCTGTTACATTTTTGAGGATATCGTGTTTCAAGTTTTCCAGCTTGAATTTTCCAGTATTGATTTTCCTGTCCATTCTTCTTTCGACATTTTCTATATCAGTCTTTAATTTATCGAGTTCAGTTCTTTCAAATTGAGTCTTTACAATTACGTCATTTGACCATTTACTTTCCCCACTGTTAGTTATAACCTGGAATTTAATTTATAAGGAGAGGTTCTCAAAATTTACTTATTGATATTTCATTGATCGTCGAAAATCAAAAATGTGAACAGCGGAATCGATATGTTTGGACATATCTCTAATTGTCTATTATTCAATCCCATAAACTTAAACTAAAGTTTAAAATCTTAGTTCTGCCATTACATACTCAGACACAGTGTGTCTTCGACTAAAACTATGATATACTTACCGTAACGGCTCTACTGACAATACAACGCGCAAATATGCTGTAACTTCTTGAAACAGACTATTGCTAATTTAGTATCGACTAAGTATTAAACGGATAGCTGACCACGACTTAACTGGATATCGCATTGGACATGCGATTGTAGCGCCCATTTTTGAAAATTGCAATTTTTCAAAATTTTTGCACATTCAAAATGAGTTTTAGTCTGGGCCACTACGTCTTAAAATAGGTCCCCGTTCAAACAGTCGTGTTACAAGCAAACGTTTGATTTGAAATGATTAATTAGGTACAAAATATGAAGAAAAATGATGGTGTCAATTTTTTTGACCAAATTTGGTACTGTGACGTCATAAAAGGTCCCGTCGGTGTGACCAAAAAAATTTATTCTCAAAACTTATGTTTTTATACATCAATTGAAAGATCTCGTTGAGTGGAACAATATTGTTATAAAAACCTATGTTTGAAAATTTTGGTCAAATTTGGAAATTTTGGTCTGGTCTGCAAAATAGATATGATAATTTACTGACCATGATCAAAAAAAGTGTTGTTTAAATCATCTAAGCTGATTTGTTTCCAGAAGTTGCATATTTTGACTTTTATTTTTATTAAAATCAATATTTGTTACGTTTTTAAGTTTATATGAGTGAGTTACAGAAATGCTACAAAATCAGAGAAGCTCTAGAGGTTGGGCTGCAACCCCCATTATGGCTTTTATTGGATGCTATGAGATATTGCGAGAGATGAAAATGGAATTCCTCTTTCTAATCATATTGGATGAAAGTAAGTTCGGTTGCTAAATGCCATGTGAAGTTTAACTAAGGAATAATGATAAAGATAAAGGTGTTTATAAGTTTTAAAGAAAACAGGTTATTCTGACGGAGTTTTTAGAGTTTCCAGGTGCAGAGTGGTCAGAAATAACCAACCTTTGACCCCATTTATCAACCTATGTGAGTAAATTAAATTTGTTAAAACTTATATTACTTTATGAGTATATTAAAAGTAATTTTAAGTAAAGTCAACCCATCGTTCAGGCGGTGTATTGGTTAGTGCCACTTACATAGATCAGAGGAGGCCGGCTAAATGGAGAGTGACGGTTTTTTGAGAGTTGCATCATAATTGGAGAGTTAGTTTTTTCTTTTTAATTCTCCATTTTGTTAAGATCAATATCGTTAGGGAGAGTTAGATGTTAGCAGCAACTCTCCTGCCGTTACTGTTGGAGAATTAGCAATTAGTACTTACATTCTATATGTACATAACTAGGGGTTTTTTCATAAAACTTATGAAAATTGTTTTGAGTACAAGGATTGTGCGATCGTGCCCATGGTGCGATGCAATATGCTCATTGTCTTTCTTTGTCGCCTTCTTTACAATTCTGGTTAATATTGATGGCTAACTCTCCAAAACTTAAAGACAGGCGAATTACGGTTAACGGCTAACTCTACAGGATACTAAAGTTATTACAACCTTGGAGAGTTACCAGTACCTCTCCGATTATGACTCCGAAAATCCCGCAGCTCTCCAAAATTGATGTAAAAACAGTAACTCTCCATACCCTGTGACTGTCCACTTATACAAACTCGATCAGAGCATCGTAGGTGTGATTCTTGTCGAGGCTAGAAAAATTCAAGTATAACTACTTATGGCTGGAGATATCTGCCGATGCAATACTTAAAAATTTTAAGTATTGCATAAGTATTTAATAATTTTAACGGCCAGTTATGTTATTTTTAGCCTTGAACATTACTTTTCACCATGCGTTTTAAAAAGGTTAATATGCTTTTGAAAACACTTGAAAGTCTTTGAAAAATTGCTTTTTGATGTATATTCAGATTACATGAAGTTTTGGCTAACTACCCGAAGAAGTATTTATTTATTTTGAAAAATGGAAAAACTGCTAACTTTGTAAATAACTCTCAAATTATGATGTAAAAATTTGGAGCTCCCCGGAGACAGCATTTAACTGACCCATGAAAATCTAACTAGCTAGATTGACATTCAGATTTAGGTCTAGTTAGACACGCAGGTACCAAATTTAAACCATGACGTCATCTTATTTGATGATGTCATCGTTTTTTTACCAAGATGATTCCAATTTTAAATATCAAAAAAGTAGTTTTGGATTATTGGGGTTTACAGGTATATTAGGCTCAAAAAGGGACTCTAAAGTTGACCTTGTTGCCATCGCAAAAGTTTGTGTGGTCAACAAAAAAATTGAACGATGAAAATGGTCCCTGATAAATTTTATACAAGCTCACAACATTTTCTAGTAAAAACTTGTTTAGCTTTCGAGCAACATGGAAAAAAGGAAAAAGGAGGGATAGAACTCGCCCTCTCCCTTCTCAACTGGAATAAGATTAATTGACACCACTATGTCAAGATTTCTGTGCCCGAATGCAAAGAGCTGTGGCTTTACAATGACTTAACGTTCTGCTCACCAAGTCAAAAAGTTTAGTTAATAAAATATGAAAAAATGCAATAAAAGTTAAACTTTTGTAGTGTGTCTGAAATATTTTCATTGATGCCATGCTCCTCGTTACTGCTTAAAGCAAATTTTGTCAATGAAAGCCACCTTAAAAGGATAAATTAACACAGTTAAGATCAATTGTAAATGCTAAACAAAGACTCAATGGTACAAAGTTGAAAATTTGAAATTTGAAAAAAGTAAGCAAAATTAAGTATTAATGACGCCTTCTTGATGAAGTCTATATGTGATTATGTGACTTTTGGCGTTAATTATTTCTTTAGTTAAACTTCACATGGCAGTTAATATCCGAACTTATTTTCATTCAATATGATAAAAAGGGGGCAATTAAAAAGGCTCAGCTAGGATGGGGATTGTAGCGCTTACCTCTAAAGCTTGCCTGGTTTTGTAACCTTTCTGTAACTCACTCATTTAAACTTGAACACGTGATAAATATTGATTTTAATAAAATCAAAGTCAAAATATGCAACTTCTGGGAACAAATCAGCTCATATGATTTAAACAGCACATTTTTTGATCATGGTCAGTAAAATATCATATCTATTTTGCCGACCAGACCAAAATTTACCCACTCAATTAACAAAGACATCCATACATGTAAGTATACCAATTTTTAAGGTATTTCAATTGATACAAGCCATTTTATAACAAAATATTGCTTGGTCTGTAAATTACCGGTCTGCATTTTATACAATCTGTTAATTCAATTATCAGAGAAAGTAAAAATTTTCAAACTTAGGTTTTTATAACAATATTGTTCCACTCAACGAGATCTTTCAATTGATATATAAAAACATAATTTTTGAGAATAATTTTTTTTGGCAGACCGACGGGACCTTTTATGACGTGACAGTACCAAATTTGGTCAAAAAAATTGACACCATCATTTTTCTTCATATTTTATACCTAAATAATAATTTCAAATCAAAAGTTTGCTTGTAACATTGTTCTTTGAACGGCAATACATAGTGGCCCAGACTATTTGTTTTCGGGTCGTATTTTAACCCTCTCTAACTACAACGTGATTCAAAGAACAATTTATTCCAATTGAATTCAAATTGTCAACTGTGAAAAACGAGAAATCAACAACCATAAAAATTAGATAGCGCAGTCAAATAAAGGATCACATCAAATCTACCGACTCAAACAATTTAAGAACATTTTTAGTGAATCAAATTCAACTTTGATTTATACACATTTTGAGCAAATTAGCCTTTTCTTTCAACGACTGTTTCTCAAAAATATCAAGGTGAGGAAGTTTCGAACTGTTTCTGCTGATTGCTCCGATTTATTAAAGAGTCTGTACACGGCTAAAATGAATGAAAACATGCGTATCGTGAGTGCGTAGTTCATCCGAAGGAAAAAAATTCCGTGTCCAAACGTTCCTTATATATATAAAAAAACTCTTTTATTTTTTTAATTTAGTAAGTGCGTAACATAAACAAATTTATTCGCTTATGATAGCGTTTGCAAGTTCGTTATATTTTGGAAATAGCTATATATACTTTTTCTCTTTAAAATATGAAATCCAGTTTGATCCCATCTCCTGCATTTCCTAGAAGCTGGACTATATAAAATGTTTAAAATAAAGTGTATAAAGGACTAGTTTACCAAAATATCCAAACCCTATCATCGATTTTTAGTTTCATGGGGGGTAAAAGGCAGATGAAAATCAAGAGAAATATAATTTTATTTCTAGAGATAGCTAATAAAATAAAATAAATTTGACATGCTTTATTTTTTATCAGAAATACATTTTACATTGGGTGGTGTTTATGTTCACTAGCCTTTTATAATCGGAGTGTTGGGAGAATTGCTTGCCTCTTCAAAAAGTTTTTTCAGCAGATTGAAAGCAGTCTTGGCATTTTCATCAATCTTTCTTTGATTTTTGGCAAAGTACAGTACAACAACAAAATCTAGATTGTTCTCATCTAATCTTTAAGTCCCCTAACTTCTTCGATTCCTGCACTCACGATATACTTTGATAATTGGTCTTTGATTACTTTGATACGATGACTTTGAGATGCCAGGGCCAGATATCTGGATGTAGGAAATCTATAAAAAGAAAAAAATTCTTTAACATCTCTGTTCTAGAGTAAAAAAATACAACAGAAACATCTTTCTTGTACATCTCTCTAATTGCTATCATTTTAGATGCTAGCATGACATGTTATGAAGTGAAAAATAAAATCTTCGTTGAACACATAAGTACGGGCTACCTCGCGAAAAAATAACACTACTTTTTAATCCACTCATATCTTTTGAGGCATAAAAGGAAAACTTACATTTTTGGGTTCATTGTTTCCGTATAATGTTGTATTTTCATCTGATGCAATTCTTTTTTCCAGTACGTGAGTAAATGACAACAGAAAGCTGATTTTGTGAGCTCTCACATTTGTGAGCTCTCACTTCACTTTGCTAAAGATTCGCCAAGAATTTTACCTCTGTTCTCGATTATTCAAACAAGTTTTTTTGAGATTGTTTATCGCAAACAGTAGTAATCAAGTTTTTCATTCATTCTTCCCGTGGACAGACTCTTTAAAGAGATATTTTTTTTTATTGTCTTATTGACACATTAAATTCCTATTATTAAACATTTGATTATTAAACGATACAACAGTAATCCGTTTAAAGTAAAATCTCTCATCTTTTCGTGGGTAAAAAATGCTCCGACCTAAAACGCCATGATTTTAATATTCAAAGTAATTAGACCAATATAATGAATATCATCCTCGTAAACAATGTCAAGATATATCGAGTAAGACAAGTATAAACAAGTGAATGTATTAATCAAACAAAACTAGACAGTTTACCTTCACATTAAACTTGTAATAAGTTCCTTGTCTTAACGCTAACACCTTAACTGTGTTAGTTTTAATATTGTTCAAGTATTGAGTGGATGCTCCACTAGCATTACCAGTTCCTTGGACATTCAACTGAACGTAGGTGAGTGAATATGAGGAAATTGAATCTCCAATAGCGACAGTAGGAACATTCCATATCAATTCCACCGATGTCAAATTAGTCTGGCCAACTGTCGATAGTAATGGTGACAGCGGATTTGTAGTAAAATATTGCCAAACGCTTTTGCTGCTAATATCATTATTTGAAGACAGAATGGCAGATACATCGACCTTATATTTTGAATGAGCTTTCAGTCTTAAGAAAGTCAACATCTTAGTAGTGACGGTGTGTGATGTAATATCTTCTTCACCAGTTTTTGTAACGACTAAAAATGAAAAGAGTAAACTATTAAAACGCTAATTTTCAAACTTTGATAGATAAAATATCACATAAGATTTCGAATTACTTGCCATGTGCAGGATAAAAAAACATTTATTAGTATTTTAACGAGTATGCTCAGCCTCACAAGTGAGATTAATCTTAAGCTGGAGTACTGGGGAAGCACAATACTGGAGAAAATTTAACGGGAAGACCAAATCATACACCCTTGGAAGCTAGACTCTTAGAAGATACTGACTAAGAAGACCAATAACTTCAACAAATTTTCATTGGAAACCAAAATCTTAAAACAGTTCCCTAAAATTTCTATTCACAATTTTTTATCGTGAGTTGATTTTTCTAGCTACAAGAATATGTTTATTCTTTTATGATAATATTTGTTACTTTCATGTTTATAATTCCAAAATCAATATATTTTTTTGATTTTATCAAGGACTAATTACAACTAATATTATATTTATTTCGATCTTTTTTAATCTCACTGCAAAATTGAAATATTTATGACTGACACCAGAAAAATTAAAAAATGACCAACAATAAAGCCAAAAACCAGGAATTTTTCCCTGGAAATTAATCAGATAAGATGTCAAGGGTTCACTGAAAACGGATTGTGAAAAAGTATTGATTAGCCTCTTAGGGTTTATTTAAAAAGGAGTGTTCATAAAAAGAAAGGGTATTAGTTCGACATTACATTAGTAGTACTGCTCACTTACACCGATAATGGGGACTAGCTAATCTGACATCATCAAATATTAGTCTCAATAGGTATCTAATTATCTCCAAATTATCTGTTGAAATAAATACAGTTTGACGGGTTGGGGCTTCTTTTTCTTGTAGTAAGCTGGGATCCTCCCACTCTTTCGATGTTTCTTTATTCCAACGTGCTTATATTTTGACAGATTTTATTTCATTCGAAATAATGGGATGTACTCATATTTTTTCAGACCTATGGTTAGACGTTTCGCTCTTCCGAATATATCGATTAATATCATAAGAGCCAAATCTCTTATTCTGGATACTATGAATTTTTTAAAGGATTTCTTGGTGTAAGTGTCAACTCCTCTTCGACTCCAAGCTTCAAAATTTTTAAGCCTCCCTTTCTCATTAAATGAGTTTCTTTATACGAACAACGATAACCTTATATCTTTTTAAAGGGAAACAGCTCCTCGTTTAAGGTTAATGAATAGCTCTTCATTGGAGTTTATTGAATGTTTTGAGGCCAGACCCTTTTCCAGGAATACTACATTTCACAATTCAAATTTCTCGAAATAATTGCAATTTAGATACTAGAAGCAAAAACATGCCTAAAAATGATCAAGATTTTAAACTGTTCATGTCGTACCTTTTTAGCTAACTTAATAAATCAAATAAATGAATTAGACAACGATTTTTCATATTTTCCACTCATTGCGCAACATTGTATTTGATTCATTGCATCACTCTTCACCGAAAAATATACTTTCGTCGGAATAGCTGTCTGTCGAGGAACAGCCACATTCCTATGTTTCAACAAAAAAGTAAATAGTCGGAATATTGATACATTTTTGTCTGAATATAGGTATGTCGAAATAAAGATACGTTGGAAAAATGGCACGGCCCCAGTAAGCTAACCTAATTCCTTGAGATTAATCAGAGAAGATATGATTGATAACTAGAGTGTTGAAAATTAATTGATATTTTTGATATTAACGACGTTTTCTACAAATTTAGCCAAGAAAAACAATACCTTTTATTATTGCCTTGTAACTCAAAGTCTTGTTTCCAAGTTTTCCAATTACCATAGGCTCATTCCATTCGACTTTAATTGAATTTTCCCCTTTTTCTATAGCTCTAAGGTTGACTGGTGGTGAGCATAGTTTCGTGTCTATGTGACTAGTTGGTTCACTTTCTACTGACCTGCCATAGTCAGTGATATATGCCATTGAAAATTGGTATTGAGTTGCAGCTTTTAGTCCTGTTACTATCATATCTTCATTGAATGTGTTGTAGTCAATTGATCTCTTTGAAAGATTTTTATTTTGTTCGACGGTGAACTGGAAACTTTTCCAGTAATAAATTCTGATTTTGGTGATCCACTTATTATTGGGTTTCGGAATAGCTTTAAAAGTAACAGAGTTATATGTTTTGTCTTTCACCATTAATATGTTTGGTTGATCAGGAATCTCAAATTCTCTGGAGTGCTCGACTTCGTAGATCCGTGTTGCATTATGCGAGACTTTATTGATAAAGACAATATATGCTCGATCATCCAGACCTTTATTGGCGTTTGCAAAGTTTCTAAATCTTCTGAGAAGAAGGCCAGCTTTTTGATTTTGGAAATTATCATCAAACCAAGATTTTTTATTTTTCACGCTCGGATTGTCTAAGAATCTAAGATGACATAAAAATTACTATGAAATATTGATTAATCAGTTTAAAAAAAATAAAAATATTTCTAGAACAGAAAACTTCGAATTGACATTCCAAACCAGATTTAGTTACTAGATGCTTTTATTTCTAAAAATAGGAGACGCAATAAATTTGCAAATGTTAACACACTCGTAAAAGCGGCAACAACATTTTTAAGCAATATATGGTCCATATGCTGACTTAACCCTATTATTCATGGGGTCCAGCCGGTAGCATAAATTCATGGGGGGGGGGGGTAAATTTACCCCCCCCCACCTATCTAACTCAAAAACTACGTAAGTAAATTGCATGAAACTTTCACCAAATATTAACTCATTAATACCCTTTTCATTCATACAAAAACAATACAAAATCATGCCCAAGTTTTGATGACGTCATCGTTTCATCATCAGCCGCTGACGCAAAAAAGGTAAAATTGGGTTTCAATTTTTAAAATCTGATTATTCAAGGTAAAATCGTCTAAATTGCTTGAAAATTGGAGCAAGTGTCTAAAAGTGGATGAAAAATGTAAGTTTTAGCAAATAAGTTACGGGTTTGTCCTAATTCCTTCAAAAAAACGAAAATTTTATATAAAAAAGTCCCAAAAAAGGCTGTTTTTTTGTCTACCCGGTTCCAAAACCTGGGTTGTTTCGGGTTACAGGGGGTACATATAGAAAAAATTTTTATGTCATTGTATTCACTATAAGAGTTGACTAAAAGTCACAAAAATTTAACCAATTTGCATTTGTAGTTTTAACGCAGTATAAAAAAGTTTCGGAGGGGGGTAAATTAACCCTCCCCCCTCCCCATGAACAATAGGGTTAATGAGCTATCATTTATAATTTAGTCTATATTCCAAGAACTCGAATTCGAATAATATAAAATTATTATCAATTATAAAATCAAATAGAATCAAATAGAATAGAGTTTCGTTTTCGCCGTCAAATTATTTTTTCCCTTGTGCCACCAAGCAAGTTTGGAAACAATGATATTTTTCGAAAGTTTTCAAGTGTCTAATCCAATTTAATCGCGTCTTGGATTTTTAGGATGGTTCAAAAAGAGGTTTTTGTAGTAAAATTCAGAGCTCATCAACTCCACTTGTCAATTCATGAAAAGAATGGCTGAGGTTCCAAGGTTTTTCTTCAACTGTCGAAATCTGATGACACAGATAAAGGAAAGTGTTTTTCCCTACATGGGCTTTTTTATGAAGGCTAAAGACATTTTCACTCCCCTACCTTAAAATGGCTATATATCAACTAATTAAAATAAAGCTTACTGAGATCTCAAAAAATATACGAAGATAAATAAACAATCAATTGATGTAATGATGGACTTACTTAGAGATAATTATGATGAATTTAGCAAGAAAACTAAATTGACATTAAAAGATACAAAAACTTTGATTGAATTATGTTTGAAAAAATGCTACTTTACTTGGGAACATGAAATTTATGTGTTAGAAAACTCAGGACCTATCGGACTTTCTTTAATGGTTGTAATAGCTGAAGCGTATGTTCAAAACATCGAATACAATGCTATTAAGATTGCAAAAACCGAAAGTGAAAATTTAATTCCCAAATCCTATAAACGTTATGTTGACGATACACATGGACGATTTATATCAACAGGCTATGCTCAGAGATTTTTAGAGATTCTTAATTTACAAGATTCCAACATACAATTTACAATTGAAGAAGAGAATGAAAATAATGAACTTTCTTTCCTCGATATTGCAATCAAACGAAACAATGGAACGTACAACTTTACCGTACATAGAAAAGAGGCAATCACCAATGTTATGATTAAACCAAATTCATCCATAGATCCAAAGATAAAAGATGGAGTTCTCAAAGGATACGATAGAAAGAATATAACAAATATTGTTAACACATATTTAAATAACGCTGACAGAAACAACAAAAACAAACCTGAATATAACAATCTTACATCGTTACCATGGATACCAGGCGTCAGTACAAAATTGAAGAAAGCTTACAAAAGTGTTGGTCTAAATGTTACTTTCAAATCTGCCAAGGATTTACGAACAATACTTTGCAATAGAAATAAGTCTAAAAATGAAAAAAACAGCAATGCAGGCGTTTATTTTTTTTTTTTTTTCTAATTTTTATGACAGCCTTTTTATGACAGCTACAAAATAAAGAAAATACATACTCATACATTATATATAGTTACATAAATAAACAATAAAGTATACACTTAAAAGTAATTTCATTAGAGCAGTTTCGGCAATTTACTTAACTGGAATATGTTGGTAATTCTTTCTCTGACAAAGGAAAGACCGAAAGAAGATCTTTAGATCTTATCATCGGCAACCTAGAACGTCAATAAAGCATCGGTGTAGGATAAACGTTACAGATAAAAGAAAAGAAAGGAAATAAAGGAAATAGAACCAAAACAAAAAGGGACGAAAGCAAACAATTATAAGTATAAGGATGATTTGATAGCCATGTATATTAAGTTAAGTTATCAAAGGTTTCGATGATATTTGCTTGATGGAGTATCAGTTTTTTTACACGGTTTTTAAATTGGTTAAACGTACGAATTTGAGTAAACTCAGCTTCATTATGGGAAATATACTTATTCCAAATATGCGGTCCGCGAAAATCGATACAGAATTGTGCATATTGTTTCTTACACCTTGGCTCATTTAGAGGTCGACTGTTCCTAAGCGTGTATTTGTTTTCTAATCTTTGATTGAACAAGTCACTAAAAACAGGTGGAGCAATATCATGTTTAACTTTGTACATAAAGCATAATATGTTAAAATGATTCAATTGATAAATATTGAGTACATTGATTTTTTCAAACAGGGGTTTTGAAGGTGTTATTTGATCTTTATGAAAAATTATTCGCAATGCGTGTTTTTGTCTTATGTATAATTTTTCTAGTTTTGAACGGTGTGTGCTTCCCCAACTAATATTTGAATAATTTATGTAACTGTGAAAAAAGCAAAGTATAACTGTCTCATACAATTGATGTTTAGAAAAGGTCTTGCTTTGTAGAGAATACCTATACTTTTAGACAGTTTATTGTTTAGGGCATTTATGCGAGGTTTCCAACTGAGATTTTCGTCAATTAAAACACCTAAAAACTTGGTTGTCATTTCTCTTTCCATTTTATTATTATCTATTTTTAGTTCGGGTAATATTTTCGGTAAAAACTTTTTTTTAGAAACAGGGTGAAATATTGACCATTTTGTTTTTTTAACATTAAGTGAAAGTTTGTTAGCCTTGAACCATTCAGCCACATTTTCCATTTCTTCGTTAAGTTTAGAAAATAATGTGACAATGTTTTTGCCTGAAAGAAATAAGTTAGAATCATCAGCAAACATTATTTTTTTCAACATTTTCGAAGTCAAATTAAAATCATTTATATAAATGAGAAAAAGTAGTGGACCCAAAATGGAGCCTTGAGGAACCCCACATATAATTTTCTTCCTATTAACAATATTTTCGTTGCCTTCTACATGTATGTATTGCATTCTATTTGCAAGATAGTCCTTGAACCAGTTTAATGATTTATCACGGATGCCATAGTATTCAAGCTTAGAAAGTAGTATGTCATGGTTAACAGTGTCGAACGCTTTGGACAAGTCAAGAAATATGCCTACAGTATATTCTCCTTTTTCAAAAGATTTAGTAATTTCTCTTGTTAATTGTACTACTGCATGATCTGTTGACTTGTTAAGCTGAAAACCAAATTGGTTTTCAAACAATAAATTGTGAGCTAATAAATGTTTGTAGACACGGTTATACATGATTCTTTCTAAAAGTTTTGAGAAAATCGATAATACGGAAATAGGTCTATAGTTAGATACTTCACGTTTATCACCACTTTTGAAAATTGGCGTCACTTTCGCAATTTTAAGGTCATTTGGAAATAAAGATTGTTTGATCGACTCTTCACATATTCGGAATAAAATGTCTTTGATTACGTCATATATCTCAATTATAAGGCTAGAGCCATACCCATCAACACCCGGGGCTTTGTTACTTTTAAGACTTTTAAATGCTTCTTCGAATTCCTCAAATTTTAGTGACTCGTTATCCATGCAATCTATATTACTGGATAAGTAATCGTTGAAATCTCTTTTACAGTCTTTAATTTTCGACGCTAAATTTGGTCCAACATTTGTGAAAAATTGATTAAATTCATTTGAAATTGCTGCTTTATCAGTAATAACTTTATCATTTACAATAATTTTGTCAGGCAAACCTGTACTTTTGATTTTCTCCTTTCCTACAATTTCCTTCATTGTTGACCACAGTTTTCTTGAATTATCCTTCGCACTTTCGAGAAGAGAACAGTAGTAGTTTTTTTAGCTTTTCTTTTTAAAGTTTCAAATAACTTTTTATAATTTTTATAAGTGTTTTCAGCTTCAGCAGTTTTCAATTTCAGGAACTTGATGTAAAGTTTTTGTTTTACCTTTGAAGATTTCTTTATTCCTTTTGTTATCCAGGGCGACTTTAGGTCTTTACTATTAACCTTAACTTCTTTGAAGGGAAAGTTTACATCATACACATCATTCAAAATGATTATAAAATTTTGATATAGTTCGTTAACATCATTTCCACCTAATTTTGTCCAATCAATTAGTGAAAGCTGTTCTTTAAAAGCTCTCTTGTTTTTGTTTGTAAATGCTCTTTTTTTAAGAGTTGCACTTTTCTCGATTTGCCTTTTGCTATTAACTTCAGAAAAAAATATAGGGAAATGGTCTGAGGTATCGGATTTTATAATACCAGTTTTTAGATCTTTGTTAGTAAATGATGCTGTCAAAATATTATCCAGGATTGATATATTATCCTTGCTTACACGTGTTGGCTTATTGATGAGTGGAGCAAGACCGTATTGAAATATCATGTCATATAATTTTTGTATGTTCTTATTATTATGATATTTTAGACAGTCCATGTTAAAGTCACCTAAGATATAACATACTTTATTATTGCTGTTTTTTTCTAGAAAATTTTGGATGGATGAGGAAAATTTCTCATGGTCACCTGAAGGTGGCCTATAACAAGTGCTTATAATTTTCGTTTTAGAATGGGGATCGGATATTTCTACAGTAGCTAATTCGATATTCTCATTAGATATCGACAGATCTTCCCGAAAGACATATCTCATATGTTTCTTAATATACATCGCTATACCACCTCCTCTTTTCTTGGTTTTTCTTTCAAAAGAAAATACCTCATATCCTGCAAGGTGAAAGTTAGAATCCTTAAGTATCGTTTCGTTAGAGCACCAACTCTCTGTGAGACATATAACATCAAATGTATAATCTATGACATGTAAAAGTTCTTTAAATTTATCCACATTGTGTTTTAGGCTACGAATATTTATATGCAGACACGAAAAATTGCTTTCATATTCAGATAATTGAGCAGAGAGAAGGCTTTTTACTTCGTGAGAATAAAAATGCCGAGAGTTTAGATTATCTTTAAAATTGTTAAAGAAATTGATGTCAGGATCTCTTTCATCATTAGAGCTCATAGCCTGGCATTAAAAGTTTGTAGAAATGTTTTCGAACTCATTTTGAGAAGCCATTGTATCGAAATTTTAAAAATAAAAATAAATGAAGGAAACAGACTTGTCCACAGACGTTAAAAATAACAAACACCTTGAAAGAGTGTAATATAAATTGACACATAACCTTAGACATCTGTCTCTGACTGTCCACCACCTTGACTCGCTCTTTCCACAGAATCATCCTCATTATCTCCGTTCCCAGTAACGTGATCGAAATCATATCCTTTAAGGCTTGGCCTCTTCTTATCCACGTAAATATTCCTGTATACAACTTTCGCAGTCATGCCATTATCTCTCGCATCTTTTGCCTGTCGAAATAAACGTTTACGTATTTCTCTAGTATTTTCACAAAAATCCTCATTAATATATATTTGCTCTCGCCATAGCTTCTTTTCTTTGTACGCGTTCAATACCTTCTCTTTATCCTTGAAGTTTAAAAATTTAGCAACAATGCAACGTTTCTTGTTTAATCGACCATCCTTCAACTTTTTCCCAACACGATGACATCTTTCTATATCTACGTTCTCAATCCCAAGCTCCTCTTTTAAAAATTTGCATGTTGTCTCCTCAGTATCATCCCATGTCGTTTCTTCGTTAATCTCCTCAATCCCATCAAACGTTAAATTATTCCTTCTCCCACGATCCTCCTGTATGTCAATTCTCTCGATAATATCCTCAAGTTTTCTCCTGAAAATGTTTAATCTCGTTCATTTCGATCATTTTGTCATCAATGTTTCTGCATACAAAGTTTTGTGATACTTCCACAGCTGCCATGGTTTTTTTTAGTAGCACATTCTCCATTTTAATTTCTTCAATTTTCTTCTCCAATCTTTCCACATGACTATTCATTACTTTCATCAGAGTATCCTCGTGGAGTTTCAGTATTTGCTGAACTTGATTGAATGTAAAGGTTTTGTCAGACATTTTGATTTTTACGTCCTCTTGCTACGTGCAATGCAATGTTATCAATCTTAAAGTTAAGTTTATAAGTTTATAAGTTTTTAAGTTTATAAGTTTATAAGTTTTTAAGTTTATAAGTTTATAAGTTTATAAGTTTATAAGTTTATAAGTTTATAAGTTTTTAAGTTTATAAGTTAAAGTGTGATTGCAGCGGAGAATATATCGGAAAAACAGGAGCAAACATATCTACACGAGTATCTCAGCATCAAAAATCGATATTCGAAGGTAAATGGACAGATAGTGGTTTGGCAACTCATGCTAAAAATTGCAAACAACAAATCAATCGGAACCAGGTGGAGACTATTTCCATTGAGCCAAAGTTCTTTAAAAGAGCGGCCAGAGAGTCTCTTGAAATTCAAAAAAACTCTTTGAGAATACCAGCAGATCAGGTATTAAATAAGGACAGCGGTAGATATGTCGAAACAAAGTCGTGGATACCGCTATTAGACAAGATATCAAAGTGACGTCACAATGATTTGAAGCTATTCTATTGCATTTCAACTTTTAGCTATTGTATTTTATAACTGTTTTTTACGTTTTATTTATTGACTAGCTGCGAAGCAGCGTCGCACGACGCTGAAGCGTCGTATTGGCCTGCTGACGCAGTCCCAGATCGCTACGCGATCTCTTAACTATGAACTTGGTTATAGTAAATAGCTTAAAGAATGATTGCAAATCAACCCCTCACAAAAAAAAAAACGGAAAATTGAAAGAAATGTAGGTAAAAAAATAGAAACTAAAAAAAGTAAAAGTGCTGTTGCCACCCGTTGCCATAGCAACCAACCGTCCGAATTGTTGTAAAAGTATTTAGGATCTTGTCATGAATAAGTTTGCCAAGTTTAGTGACTAAAGACAAAGTGCAAAGGCAGTTTTTGATAATTTGGAAAATTAGCTATTTAGTGACGTCACATCCTGTTACCATAGCAACCAACCGTCAAATTAGTTTCCAAAATATTAGCAGTTATTAAAGGTGTATCTGTACCAAGTTTTCCGACTAAAGGCAAAGTCCAAGGGAAGTTATTGAAAATTTAATAGTTGAAACTCTGATGACGTCACAACCCGTTACTGTGACAACAAACCGTCGAAATTAGTCTCAAAGTATTTGGGATCATTTAGAGAATAAGTCTGCAAAGTTTCATCACAAACCGAAAAGCGTCTCCGAAGTTATAGAATTTTCAATTTCCTTGTTATACGCATAATATCTACCGTGCGAAAAGTTTTAGCGTTTTTCAGGAACGTTGGAGAGGTTTCACTCAAAAATATCTGACGTTTTTCTATTGGTTTTCATTTTTCACAATTTTTAGCCAATGAAAATGATTTATTCATGGTTTCCATGGTTTTATTACCAAATAAGGAGTGCTCACTTCCATAAAAGGAGCATGTCGCTAAGCTTTTAATATATATATTGAATAATGGCATGTCTATGATGCCGAAAATTATCAAAGAAAAAATATAACATTCGAGTAAAACCGAGTGATGTTTTGTTTAATATATTAATACTCGAATGTGAGATGTCGTTAAAAGAATTTATTTTTTTCTATTCAGCATTAGAGACTTACTGCTAACTTTTTAGGCTTTTGCTAAACACTTATCAGGAAGTTGGAAATTAATTTTTAACTTTTATAAGAAAATAATATGGACAAAATGTTACTTCTTAAAGTATTCCACAGATCATCATGCTCAACAGCTCTTGTGATAAAGTTGCAACAAAATACAGTTTTTTTGCTTTGTAATGATTCTAAACTTTGGATTCCGAAAAGAATAGTCATACTGCGCTAAAAAGCCATAGATATGAAGCTTTAGAAGGATTCAAAAGATTTTAGAGTTTGTTATCAAAATATGAGAAACCGCTCTTTTGGAGAAGTACAAGTAGCTAGATAGCTTCGCATATAGGATTTTTCTTCCTCCAAACTTGCTCATTTTGTTTCATGGCTGGATTACTGCATTTACCTATCTCAGAAAAGTAGAGCTATCTGCCTAGTTTTTGAAGAAAATAACATGAGAACAAATAGAGTAGCACTGTGCTTCATTACAGCACATGTAGCTAGGTGTACTTAGCTAATGTAAAGTTTGATTTCCAGTAGCAATTAAAAAGATTCTTATTTAGACTTTTAAATATTTCACGATTGCAAAGTTCAGTTTATTCTCTATTGTGGTATAACCTGTTCTGGTGACATAGACTTCAATTGTCTTTTTTAACGACCAGGATAGCTAAACTGTTTCATAAAAAGAGGAGAGAGAAACGAATTCATTTTCATTGTAGACAGAGTTGATAACAGTGTGGCTGCATTTATATAGTCCAATGACCCACAACGACACACAATGACACAATGATCAACAGAGAGCCATAATCAGTGGCGGATTTAGAGTACGTTAGGCCCTAGGCCAGGTCATTTTGCGGGGGCCCTATTTCCAATCTCTATTTTTTGGATAGGGTAAGGAGACAGAG
>JANSTP010042233.1:0-14612 GCA_025330745.1 Cladonema radiatum
TTCGGTAGGGTGCTTAATCAAGGCATTACGGTTACGGTACTTTGTGATGATGATTTACGAATCAAAACTCAGCCCCCCCCCGACCAAAAAAAAGCTTCCGACGGCCCTGTTTATTGCTTCTCTTACAAGGTTTTAACGGTGGAGATTAAATAAAATGACTAAATAGCACAAAAAGAGCCTTTTTTTTCCCTATATTTTTGCATTCAAAGTAATTTAACAGTAAGTCTACAAAAACGTTTCTTAACAAAAATCGTTCATATTTTCCTAGTTCCAAAAGTTTCTAAATTTTTGACATACCCAGTACTGAGTTTTTTATAAACTAGTTTCTTATAAAACAAAACGATCGATGTTAAAATTCCAGTGAGGGGATTGATTGATTAGTATTCTCTAAGGCACTTCAATATTTTTAGATCTGTTTATACATCCCTGTCTCAATTCTTGTTGGTCCGGTTGATATTGGGAAAATATAGGTAGCCCGGTCAAGTTTGGGCAAAAAAACTATCCCAGCCAGGCATTCATTTCGGCAAATTTGCCCGGCCAGGCTATACCAAAGTGAGAGCCCGGTGAAAAAAATTACCAATTTTCGCAGCTCGGTTTAAGTGTCTTGGAAATATCCAAGCCCAGTAAGTTTTAGGCACCTCACTGGGCAACAGAGGCAGGGGTGTGTTTAATTGCCATAGTTTCTAGATATGAAACACAAAGTTTCACAAACAACCAGAGGGGTGGAAGAGCAGCAGAGGTATAGCTGAAATTAAGGTAAACTGTATAGAAAAATGCGTATATATGTTGTATATGTACGGCACTAAATATCCTATATATCAAACAATTAAATATAGCTGAAAATGAACAGTGTCATTTAACAAGCATGCAGAATAAGGTAAAATGGCATTTCTCTAAGTATTTCAAGTGTAGTTTCGCCTAAATTGATACTATGAAGGAGCTTCACCTCCATTTCAAGATCTTAATTTTAGAATTATTTCAAAAAATAAAAATAAAAAATACTGACGAAAGCACCGTAACACAAAGTTTCAAGGAAGAAAGAATGAATAAATATATATATATAAATACAAATATAAAAGACTACTAGTATGTGAAAGCAAAATTCAAGTTTGCAAATGGAAGTGATCCAACGAAAGTAAAGCGATACTAATATCACAGGCAAAAAGAAGATGCAAGTAAAGCTGCAAAACATGCGTACACAAACATACATATAAGGCAAAGGAGAAAAAACTACATGAGCAGAGGTACTTTCTCTTCAGAACTGCATGTATGCTGTTCTCACTGTATAAAATATCTGCCACATATTTTATACAACAACACACCATGTCTGCAACCATCTTACAGTTCCAACAAGTAGGGATTACAACAAGTAGGGATAAATGTACATGAATTTAGTTGTGAGTTAATACATTTAAGCTATTTTGAATGCAAGAAAATTTTACACCCCACCGGTCCATATAAATTGTCTAAGAAGGTTAAGTACAGAATTATTCTGGGAGATTTCAAAAACTTCCAAATTGTATAGACATAAATCTTAACCATCATGGCTGTGCATAGATTACTAGTGTCCTAAATTACCCGAGGTACGTGGTGAAGTGGGTTACGGGCTAAAGTTACATACCATTTTATAAGCAGCGCGTTTTGACACTTGAGCCTCAGTGTTGTTTAAAATTCATCGATTTTGAGGATTTTGAGGGATTTTAGTGCCGATATTACTAGTGTAACTTATTAAAAACAGAAGTTAACTTTAAAAGCATATAAGTACAGTATTCGGCGATTTTCATTCGTTTTTATCTTTACCTTCAAAAATTTGCGTTTTTGCGTTTAGAAGAACGTACAGAAGATATGTTTCCTGTTTTTTTATTTTATTTCAGCAAAACATTTTACTACTAGATGTGAGGATCTTGGTGATGCTTAGGCGTTTTTCGAAAAAAAGTGATTTTGCGCCTAGTGTTGCTTATAAAAGTGTTGGTTCGCGGGTCGTGTGGGTACATGAGTACGGGAGTACGTCAGTGCTGTACTTGCTCGGGTTTTTCATGGGATAATTTGGTGCCATATTTATTTTTAACTGATTCAAATAACTATATGGGTTACTTTCGACGGAAAGTTTTACGTATTGGAAAGAATTGATTGAGCCATCCGGGTCTACCATTTTTACTTGGGTCATTGAGAAAGTCACCTAGTTGCTGAAGTCAACTCATACAACCCTTCCTCTTAGGGGATGCATTTGACGGATAGGGAATTATCTAATGGGCAGTTTTCCCGTCAGCTCCAAAAAGCTCTATCATGATTTTCATATTTCATTCTAATTCTCACAGTACTTTTTATAGCAAATCGAAAGATGCCTACATTGTCATGAGTATCATTGCAATCAACTCTTCAAAAACCAGTAAGAGGTTGATTATATGATCCAGGTTAGCTGGGATGGAATTTCATTTCGGTTAACCAAGTCTCTCGTCAAAATGCTAAATGTTACTTAAAAATTAATTGCAATTACATGGGAAAAATTTCATCCCGGCTTGCCGAGGTCTTAGTATAAACTATCGGCGAACTAGGTTAGGTGGGATAAAACTTTTCTCCTATAATCACTTAACCTTGCTTACTCGGGACGAAAATAAATATTTTTTATCGTAATTACTGTAGAGTGATAAACGAAAACCTAATGACCAGGTATGAGTAGCTACATTTACTGCAGCCAACTCCAATGCAAGTTTACTAGCGTCCAGAACCCATGGGTGATGGAAAGAGTGGGACCTAAACTTCACTAAACTCACTAACTAAACTTCCTCTGGGTGGCTAACATATCTTTCTCAAATTGAATAGGTTCCATACAGAAAAATAGCTTTTCGATGACTCCAAAGCTATATAACAATATCTTATAGATAATTTATCTATCTCAAAAGTGTCCATTTGTAGCCCACACATTAAAACATGAATGAATTTTAAATTTTAGATTTGTTAGACGCCGTGTTAAATCTATGTCAATCCTAGTATTTCTTTACTTAGCTAACTCCATTCTAATTTTGTTAACCTTTGACCTGCCGTAAAAGTGGGCCCTAAGTTTTAAATTACTTAGAGCTGGATTTTTAATAATGCATTTTTTCATGATCTTTTTTGTTTGGAATACAAAATATACTGCAGTAGTGGCCAGTTACTCTGAACTTCGCACTTATCCTAGCTGGCAAACACCTGCTCCTTGAATACTCAAATTTCTCTACCCTACCAAAAACCAAGGCAGTAAGCATCTTTCTCCTTTCTCACCCTTCTATTAAACTATCAGTAAGTATATAAGCAACACCTGGTTCTTGCAGTAAAACATTAGATGATTATGAAGTGGCTTCAAAGTTCACACTAAGTTTTTCTACAATTACAGTAAACTGCTTGCAGGAGAATCCGATAATTATCAAAGTAAACAATCAATTTATTCTGAAGATTGGTGAAGATGCCAACATACAATAGCAAATACCAAGTTTCCATATAAAAATTACCTGCCTGAAAAAATCAACTTTTTAATTCTATAAAACGCCAAAATGCTCAGATTGTGAAAATATTGCAAGGGGTAGCTAACAAAACACAACGCTACCAATGAAACATTTTGCACAGCCAAAAATTTCTTCCGGCACTCTTGAAATTCCCGTTATTGATTTCCTTTCACCTAAAACTTAATTTTGAAAATCACTTCAAGAGAGCAACTGATTAAAATTAGCTACTTTAGAAGAACTTGTTTTTTGTTACAATTTGTTTGAAGCAAGTTGGACATTTAAGGAATGTAAATTTTAAATTTCTTACTTGTTATAAGACAAATTGTTTTAAATAGCAGAAATATTCATCCAAAGGCACGCAAGAAGCCCAGAATTGAAAAAAAAAACAAAGTCCACATCTTATTTAGGGTCTTAGCCATGTCTGAAATGAAAGCGTAATATTCATGCTTCCAAACATAAAATTAGGAAGAGTGAATAGCAAAAACAGCTGCTACCAAAGCTATACCTGTTTTAAAGTCGAAAAAGACTGAGAATCAATGTTTAAAAATAGAAATTCTGTTGGGCAGTGCTCGTCCTACTATTGCGATGTTTTCTGCAGCATTTGACTTTTTTTTTCCCCAGTCTTCTAAAAACGAAGGTTTCCAAGAAATGGGGTAGTCAACTTCAGATTTCAATTAAACAAACGCTATTATAAAATAAAAATAACATAGCATTCCACTTAAAAAATTAAAACCTTTACTTTTATTAAACTTATTAAAAAAATAACTTTTAGATGTCGAAAACGTGAATCGACCAAAGACCAAAAAAGATATGGAAACATCGGAAACAACAGAAATGGAAGTTCATGATGATCAATTGCCAAAGGAATATGAAAGTGGAAAAAACCCTTTAAGTATTGGCACAATTACTTATTGAATATCTGAAAGCACATTGAGAAAAAGTTGTAATTCTGAAATTTAATAATTGCTTCTACTTTGATTTAGATTGCAACGGAAAAGATATCCATGAAAACGTATTAACAATAGATGATATAACCAATGACAAAACAGATGAGAAAAAAGAGAAAAGACGTGCAAACAAAGCTGGTATGGAGAACCAAAGTACTTTCACAATTACTTTAATAGATTTTATATCATAGTTAAGTCAGAGATTCGAAATTGGTCAACTATTATGTTTGTCATTTTCCATTTGTTTCCAATATTAGTTATGTATTTATGAGATGCAAGTAATAAACTTAACGCAATCTTTGACTCAGTATAGAATGTTTCAGGATTGGATAATAAAACAGATAGCCATTGTTGTCAATTAAAATTGAATTTTAGGTACTCGGAACAATAAGCAAATTTATAAAGAGAAAGTTATAGAAACAACAGAAATGGAATTTGATGATGATCAATTGCCAAAGGAATATGAAAATGGAAAAAACCCTTTAGGTATTGGCACAATTACTTATTGACTTTGTGAAAGCACATTGAGAAAAAGTTGTAATTCTGAAATTTAATAATTGCTTCTACTTTGATTTAGATTGCAACGGAAAAGATATCCATGAAAACGTATTAACAATAGATGATATAACCAATGACAAAACAGATGAGAAAAAAGAGAAAAGACGTGCAAACAAAGCTGGTATGGAGAACCAAAGTACTTTCACAATTACTTTAATAGATTTTATATCATAGTTAAGTCAGAGATTCGAAATTGGTCAACTATTATGTTTGTCATTTTCCATTTGTTTCCAATATTAGTTATGTATTTATGAGATGCAAGTAATAAACTTAACGCAATCTTTGACTCAGTATAGAATGTTTCAGGATTGGATAATAAAACAGATAGCCATTGTTGTCAATTAAAATTGAATTTTAGGTACTCGGAACAATAAGCAAATTTATAAAGAGAAAGTTATAGAAACAACAGAAATGGAATTTGATGATGATCAATTGCCAAAGGAATATGAAAATGGAAAAAACCCTTTAGGTATTGGCACAATTACTTATTGACTTTGTGAAAGCACATTGAGAAAAAGTTGTAATTCTGAAATTTATTAATTGCTTCTACTTTGATTTAGATTGCAACGGAAAAGATCTCCATGAAAACGTATTAACAATAGATGATGTAACCAATGACAAAACAGATGACAAAAAAGAGAAATGTCGTGCAAACAAAGCTGGTATGGAGAACCAAAGTACTTTCAGAGTTTGTTAATGTTTATGTTTGTGAGTATGTACAAGTACTAGTTAGTATTGCTAAATTAGTTTACCACTAGTTTCTCTCCTTCTTTGAACTGTTTTATTGTTCACAACAGCCCTGCCTCAGTAGCCCAGTGAGGTGCCCAAACTTACTGGGCTGGGGTATCTCCAAGATACTATTACCGGGCTGCTAGAATTGGCAATTATTTTTGCCAGGCTCTCGTTTTTGTATAGCTCGGCACCGGTCGGGGTAAATTTTTTTTGGTCGAATTGGACCGGGTTACCTACATTTTCTCAACTTGGACTGGGCCAGGAATAATTCATGAAAATGTCACCGGTCTCCAAAATCTGAAGCTTAATCTAGACTCGAATAGCCACCGGCTTACGTCTGACTGGGCCAATAAGGCAGGGATTTTACATAGGTCCACCGATATGTTTATTGATATTAAATGAAATCAAACTGTTACTCACCACTCTCTTCTACCAAAAATGACAATAATGCCTTCAATTAGTTTTGCAGTTTTCAGACCAAAAGTACTCTCCGCAATGTTTCCATTTATTTTCAAATTTTTTCTTAATTATTTTGTATTAGAAGAAAAACAACGATCAGCTACTCGAAAAAAACAAAAGAATTCCGGCAAAGAAAGTGAAGAATTTGATAGAGAAGAAAATCTCGGAAAGAAAGAGTTTGCGTTAAAGCTTGAAGAAACAACATCATTAGAAAAATTTGAGGAATATCAAACCGATAGTGAATCTGTAGAAGACTTTAACTCAGAAGATGCGCGAATGGAGGGAGAAACATTTAAAGGTGTGTTGAACTGCACTTATCGAAGTTCATCTAATCCTCAGGGTCAATGGGGACTGTTTAAAGATACTTGAGTAAGGAAAAAATAGTAAATAATAAAAAGGAGAGACCGACAATCTGAAATAAAATTTTCTTACACTCCTTCTTTTATTTGATCATCTGTTAAATTGGTCTTAAAGCTGTAAATACTTCATCTTCAATCACTTTATCAACCCTATTTGACAAGGGGACCAAAGACAGAGTGTAAAACCCTCTGTTTTTAAATAGTCCCCCACTTCCGTTCCTCTGTAGATTTAGGATTAGCCTAGTGTATTCAAACTATTTTTCTTTGAAAACACTGTTTTTAAATAATAAAAATTCGGGGGTCGTCCCACTTGTCCGACAGTTAATTGTACGGCATCCTATTTGTCAGACAGAAAATGAATTTTTCACCGAGCTCTTAACTTTTTATAGCCCGGCGGAGCAAATTTGCCCCAAAAAATACCGGGCAGGGCTAATTTCTTTGGTTAAATTTGACCGGGCTACCTAAATTTTCCCAATTTCCACACCGGGCCAACAATAATTTCCGAAAAACTAACCGGGATCCTATATTTGAAATATGACCTGGACAAGGCCAGTCACCGGGCAGGGTCTGACCGGGCCATTGAGACAAGGGTGTTTAATACATTTTTGATATCGGAATTTTGGTCAAAATAGTTGTTGTTAAAACTGATTTACCTCATTTTGGACAATAGTAAATTGCTGATAACAAGCTATGGAGGTTTTGTTACATAGCGCTTTCTAGAATTTTATTCATGGAGAGAGATGGGCCCCCGTTCAAATAGCTTGGTTTCACCCCGACCTTAATAGCTTTAGTAATACTTCCTTCGAACTGCTGAGGGCAAACGTTTTCTTCCAAGTCTTCCTTCCTTAAAAGGCTCTTTTTCTCTTAAGAAAGAATGGTTTTCATGAATATTTTGAATAGCTTGGAAGGCTTTACAAACGTTTAGAGAAATTTTAAGCAAATTTTGTAGAGGTAATTATTATCTTACTATGGTCGACTATGAGTTGTCCAGATATGATGAGAGCTTGGTTGCCCATATATAGCCCAAAATATCGCAACAACCAGCCCTTAGGATGACTCAATAAAATGGACAAAGTTCTGAATTCAAAAAAGTATCAATGACGAAGCCAACAAATCTGGGTGTCATTATTTGTTGTCAAAATTGCAAGAATGCAATGTTAGGTCAGGTGATGTCCAATCGTAAGGAAAAGCAGGCTATAAACCTTACACTCCAAAGGTCGAATGACTCCGCAATACTCGGCCATGATGTATTTCGAGTTTTTTTGTCCAGTAAGTGCTGTTATCTTGCAATCTGTATCCTTCAATTGTCATAGTTTTAAAGTTACGCCTTAAAGTAAACGTGAACTTAGACCTAAAAAATGGTGTATGTCAAACGTGGAATAATATAGCAGTTTATTTTATCTAAAAACTCTATCTGCCCTTCTCCAATCTCCATCACGATATTTATCTCTATAGATTTATTTATCCAAAACTTGACAACTATTGATAACGTGACAACTATTTGACAACGTTTTCCCGTAATTTATTTCTTGCATTGTAATTTCAAATTATTCGCCATGCATTTTTAGTTCCGCGTAAACGAAAAGCAAAGGAAAGTGCATTGAAGAGACTAAACAAACGAGGTCGGGATGAAAATAGGATGAAAACAGAAGTTCAAAGTTTGAATGACGATCAAAGTCAAATTAAAAACCAGAAGTCAACAATCCCAAAAGGCTTTGGTAACAATCTTAGTCAAGGCAACACGGAGGACAATCATAGAATTTTCAACGCTCCCCAAAAATCAAACTCGGAAACTGAGCTAAAGCAGACAGCATTTTTTGAGAAACGAATTAGAAACGTTGGATGCATAAATGGTATTCCTCATGATAAAAATCAGATTTCATTGACTGACCAGTTTGCAGAGTTCACGGGGAAAACAATTTATTATATATTGAGAAGTTTTGCAAAAGGTGGTGAAACAATTGTCAATCAAGAAAATCATGCTTCTAGTGCGAGAGACTTCACAAAGCAACAAATTTTTTCTGAGTCTAACTCGAAAGAGAGCAATGATCTTCGTTTGTTATCAATGCTAAGTCGTACAGAAACCCTTGGTGATGGAGAGAAAATTGTCCTCGAGAATGCCAACAAAACAATAACGCACCCAATTTCTCCCGAATTTTTTGAAATACCAGTTGTTGAGTCGAATAAAGGGACGCTTTCTTTTGGTGAAAACTATACAAATTTTTTTGCCAAAGAATTGAAATATTACAATAAGTACTGTTGTTTTAAGTTTACACATAATTATGTCAAGAAAGAAACGTCGCGAAAAAGAAAGCACCCCAAATTTACGGTCAAAGGGGAATGCACTATGAGCGAATGCCCAATCAAAGTTACTATTCAGCAAAGATATACAGAAGACCATCGGCTGGAAGACTTTTTTACAATCAATTTTGAAAACGATATTATTCACTTAATTGGAGACAGGCAAGCGAGGCGAATAATCGACGATAACAAAAAAGAACTCTACAATAAATTCGAACACAACTTGTCTCTAGATCCGGCTCACCTGCGAAGAGAAAAATTAAATGAAATGGATGGAAGTACATTCAGTGGTGGAGATAGAACTTTAACTGGAAAATCTTTAAACTCATTTCAACAGATATCATCAAAAGCGAAGCGTGCATGTAACAGTTTGGAAGCTACTTTGTTATCTGTCAGTGAAGTTCAAAAGGAATTTTATAACTGCGATGAGAAAAGCTCAAAAAATAGTGTTTTCTATGGTTATGTCCATTACCCAAGTATATCATTAGATGGAATTAGCTTGGTACTTTTTGACGAGGGCTTGGTTCGCTTGTATCATTTGTTATGCTCGACAGAAACATTTTATTTTGATGCGACAGGATCTTTAGTTTATCCTCTGAAATGGTTGAAAAATAAGAAGAACCAACCAAAACGTATTCTTCTTTATGCACTCACAATCGATCACCCCTCAAAAAAAGCACCTCCGTTGCCTATTATCGAGTACGTAACCAGTGAGCATAACTCCTTGTCAATTCAGCAAGCGTTTTTGCGATTTAAAGAGTATGAACTAAAAGTATTTGGCTGTACCAAAAAACCTTTTCGAATAATAACAGATTTCAGTCGTGCTATCATCAACGCTGTTTTAAAAGAATTCAACGGGGAGAGCCTCGGCTCTTACCTGAAACGCAATTATGATATTCTCAACAAAAAAGTTTCAAAAAAAACCAATACTGATACCTCTAACGTCTCAACGATCATCCACATATGCTCATACCATTTTCTGAAGTTAAACAAAGAATTATGCAAGAAACAAACCACAGCCGAAACCGATTCGAAGGTTCACTTCACGCAAAGAGTAATTGGACGGCTTATTTGCTCAAGGACTTTATGCGAAGCAGTCGATATCGTTAGTCTGTTGAATATTATATGCAACAGCAAATTCATAACCACACACGTTAACCAATGTATTGGTCGGTTGGAACAGCTTATAAATGTTTTCGATACTCAAATAGACGATGATGATTTTTCCGTAGAGAACATTTTTGAAGAGGAAAGTCTTGATAGCTGTGAAGGAGATATGGAGATAGATTCAGGAGAGAATTTGTGGAAAAACTTCTGGGAAGAGAAATTACAGATGCCGAAAGAGGAAAGAGAGCAAGAATCAGGGCTAAATAAATACTATATTCCAATTTTTTTCCAACATTTTAAAAAGCATCTTCCATATATAACGATATGGTCGAATATAGTCTACGGTGAAAGTGAAACTTCAACATACTTACCATTAACTAATTCTTATGCCGAGCTTTTTTTCAACCTAAAGAAATCTGACAAGCGACTCCCAAACAGGTTGTTACCAGAATTCTTGGAAAGAAATAATTCACTTCGACTGGCTTTGCAACGGCAATATGTAGACAGATTTTTGGAAGACGCGTTCTCTTCCAGAGATCAACTTGGCATAACAAAAAAGTCTTTGCATAATATTAAGACATTTTTCAGTGAGCGCGAAAGTTCAAGCAAAGACGAATTTAGTGAACAAATTTCCTTTTATCAAGAAATGTGGAGCCCTCCTCACCCAGTAAAAAAGAAAACAAAGCAACAAACCTATCTAAAAAAGCCAGTGAAACCTTTGGCTTTCACGAAGAGTGAAAGAAAAGAAGATAGAGTTCCAGGAAGTCCAGTATTGCAAAAGAAAGACGACGAAGAAACTAACAGCACCTCATTTTTCCCAGCAGAAGAAAGACCAAAAACTGACAGTAGTGAAGGTTCATCTGGTAAAAACCTAGACAAATCAGTATTCAATTCTCCGGAAAAAACAATTGCTCCACCAGCAGATTCCAAACAAGAACAAGCAGCATACCACGCTTTTCGATCGACAAATATAATGAAGCAAAAGTTCGATTCTACAGAGTGGGAAAAAATGGATTCGACAAAAAGAGGCTATCTTTCCTTTCCAATACGCCGATTCTTGACCGTAGCAAGATATTTTGTGTGTGCAGAAAAACGTATGACAATAACGATCCTTGGATGGTTGCTTGTGATCTTTGTGGAGAATGGTATCACAATGAGTGTATTGATGTGCAAGTTTCTTTCACAGCGTCCGTTCCAAGTTTCATTTGCTATGAATGCATTTGTTTACACTTCTACGATTTCTTAGCCTTTTTACGTTTTTACGCTTATAATGCCATATATGGAGTTACAAATATTAACACCAAGTACACAGTTTTCAAAGATTTTTCGGAAGAGACAAAAAGGAAGATTAAGCATCACCTTTTTCCATCACTTTGTAACAAAACGCCCCAAAAGACAATACAGTCAATATCAGTCTTGTCGAACAAAGGCATTACAAATCGTTATTTAAATTGCTACATGAATGCAACAATTCAACTACTTCTGGGCTCGTCTATATCATCATTTCTACCCAGTGAAGTTGAACTTCCAAATGATTTAAATAAATTGCTGCATTTTATCGAAACGAAGTTAAAATCTGAAAATAACATGGCAATGCATTTTGAACAGAAAGATAGAAAGTGCTCCAAATCAAATGTTCCTGTTATGGCCCAGATCCTTGAAATATCCATGGGTAAAGATTACCGACAGAAGGAAATGATAGACTCAGCTGAATTTTTGAAAGAACTTTTAGATGAGCTATTTAACACTGACCAAAACGTTTATAATCCTTATGAAAGTACTATCATTTCACTACAACGGTGCAACAGATGTGGTGATATTACTGGTGATATCATCAATGAAAATTGTATCGAGATTCATGTATACGAATCAAAGAAGCGAATATCTGTAGACTCACTTTTATGGGGAAGTTTGTGTTGTGATCTTGATCTTTCCAACTCAAGAAAATGTAATGCGTGCGGAGACGAGAGAGCTGCATATCTAAATTTCAAATCGTTTTTGAAAACACCAGATGTGTTATTTTTGTTGACCAATAGAGCTTCGACAACTTCCATTGATAATGTAACGGTAACATCAATCGAAATCCCTGAAATACTGGATTTGCGAAAGTTCATTAGCAACAACAGTGAAAATATTGGAGATATGTCGATGTTCATGTTAGCTGGAATCACTTGTTTTGAAGGGCAAAGCAGAGACAGTGGTCATTATGTTTCCCATTTATTCTCGCATTCACAAGGTATATCTACTTGCTTCAACGACTCAAAAGTAACACACGAACCCCTTCAGAATATAAGTCAAGAATACTATGAAAAGCATAGTTCTAATACAAGAGTTTTGTGTTATGTCAAAATTAATGCTATCGGGATGAAAGCTGTTCATCTGGAAAACCAAATCAGAGAGCTTTTACCATCAGATAACCGAATGCACGAAATAGAATCTGTCTATTTTGGGTTAGCAGAAAAAAAATATGAAATTAGTAGCCATGACCTGTCCTCAGTTTTCTCTTCAAAGCTATTAAACGATAATATTATTAATGGTTTTATCAAGCAAAATCTGCCACTTGATACGCCTCTGTTCACTACTCGATTTTATGATGACATCAAGAACAACAGAATATCTGTTGAGGTAACGCATCATTTCAACACACGACCTTTAGGTGACCAACGTTACATGTGTGTACCCATAAATGAAGATGGAAAGCATTGGGTGGTTGCTTTTATATATTTCAAACAAAAAGTCATATGCATGATAGACTCTCTTGGCGGAGAAAATACTTCTGAAGTAAATGTTTTAATAAATTATTTGCAACGCTATTTCGAATTTCACCAATATCCACCAATCGATTGCTCTTGGCTTTTCATAAACCATATTGGGTTGCAAAAGCAAGCAGATAGTGAGAACTGTGGCCTTTTCATGCTCCTAAATGCGTACGCTGTCTTTTCAAATGCTTTTCCAAGTGGATTTTTTTCTCACATGCAGCTTCTAAGGTACTTTGTCGCATCTGAGGCTATGAAGATTGACCATAGTAATAGAGTCAAACTTTGGAGTCGGGAGTTATTCGCTAAGATGGGAAGAACAAAGGAAATCTTGTTAAGAAAGTCGGATATTAACGCAAAAACATTGCAAAAAAACCTTCCATTAGAAAAAAAACCCCTAAAGCAAGTAATAGAATTCATTTCAAAATTGGCTTTCAAAGAGCACTTTGAAGGAACTGAAAAGGTTGACGAAAGGCCGTCAGGAAATATTCAATGCAAAGGAAAAGAAGAAAGCAAGCGCGAAAATGAAAAGCCTGAAAAGAAAAAGCGAAAATTGAATTTTGATTGCCGTACGAAAAATGAATCTGATGCACATGAGACGGATGAAGATGACCAAGTGCTAAAACAAGATGATAAAGCAAATGCTGAAATATGCTGTAAAGTAGAGGAGAATAAAACTAATTACCAAGAAATAGAAGCGACTATCCCAGATATTTTAAAGAAATTTGACACATATCTACGAACAAACTATCTAAGCATTCATGAGTCGATTCAAAAATATGATGTGAAGAAATCCAATACCATAAATTTTCGGCTAACTTGCATTAAAGCAAGGATAAGTAAAGAAGGACTGCAAGACGTTGCGTACGCTGAAGATGACCTGTTTGAAAAGATATTGGGGAGAAAAACTCATATAAAAATGATTGAACTACTGGATGATGTTGAAATGGAGGAAAGAAGAAAGAGTATGGCAAACAAATGTTTATCAAAGCTGAATACGGGAAAATTCACACCGTTTGAATTTTCTTTGATATTTCTTAAGCCAACAATTATTTGGTCGTTCTTACAGGAGGAGAAAATTGCTTTTGAGAGCAATTATAACTTCAACGTAATCTATGGGAGATTTCATAAAGAAATTGTAGAGCATGTATGTTATTAAAGACGAGGAAATAACTTGATTGAAGCAAGATCTTTCGTAAGGAACTGCTCACATTTTCAAGCAAAGATTTGATTTATCATCGTTTTTACAAAAGATCTGGCATCACTCTCACCTTGATTTTTACTCACAAAAGATCTTGCTTCAATTATTTGTTCTTTTTCAAGTTATTTCCTTGTCGTTAATATTAATTTCGTTGTCCTGTTAGAAAATTCCTTATGTATGTTATTATTATTATTATTATTATTATTATTATTATTATTATTATTATTTGATTTCCCTACAAAGTTTTCATTAAGTTAATTCCTACTGTTCAAAGACAGTCCTGGTTTAACTACAATGAAAGTATTCCATTTGACGGTGGCCTTTAAACATATGAAGATTAACGTGCAATAGGCACTAAAAGCATTTAAAAGTTCGATTAGATTTTGTCTGGTTTCTCTTTCTTAAAAACATAAAAACAATAAAGATGTACTGTGGTTATTCTAGAAAAGAACGCGAAGAAATTGAGTAAGTATACCCCCTGTTTCAAGCGCCCAGTAAGATCCTAACCCCTTGAGCTTTTCAAATCCAAATTTTAACCTTCCCGGTCAGCCTAAAAACGTTGCTATGAAATATGCTTATATAAATAATAGAGGATAAGTGTAAGTTAGTATAGGTTTAGTCATTCCACAAATAAAGATAAATTACACGTCGAAAAAAATAACAAATTTCATTACCCGCTATGTTGGCTTCCAACCTCCCTTTTCCCAGTG
>JANSTP010042344.1:0-10410 GCA_025330745.1 Cladonema radiatum
TGCCTCTCTTGAATTTCCAGTCGGATCAGTGGAACTGATATCTTTGTTCTTTTGTTCCACTTATCGAGCGCATACTGCTAGTCTTTTTTATTAGAATATAGGTCCGACGAAAGAAAGATAGGTTCCACATAGCCACTTGTAGATTGCCTCTTTTCTAGATCGATTTGAAAATAGCCAGAACATTTGAACACAGACTATAATATGTTAATATAAATTTATTTAATCGAGATCATCGCAAGGTCGCACTAGCTTTCAGTCCAGCAACTAATTTGGGACAACCAAATAAAAAAATTTATTTTTTGTTGAAAGAAAGGAAAAAACTATTCATATGAGTTTTCCTCGTTCTTTAAAAGAAATATTAATCTATCTTCTTCTAAAATTCTTTTTGCTTTCAAATTGCTTTTCCAAATAATTAAAAAACTGTCAGTCTGCAATTTGTTTCTAAATCGTCAATTTATTGACTATATCTTTCCGCTTAAAACTTGGAGGCCTCAAATCGGTTGTTCGAACTACTCCTAGATACAAAGTTGATCGCAAGTTTAGTCAGTTGAATTTAAAAAAAACAAAAGCAGAAAAACCTGACGTTAGTGTAGACAACATTTGATAGGGAATTTCTACAATTCCTCTCTCGTAGTCTTTCGGCCACAACCAGTGGTGATACGCTGGCGTTCTTCTCACGCGGTGATGGTGACCACGCAAGATGTGTTCGCGCAACGCGTCTAATTAAGTAAATAAACCAGTAAATGAATAAATCAGTAATAATACAACAGATTATTAAACGTCATAAAGGACCATCAGCAAAATTAATCCTAGCAACATATTTGAGTAAACAGCAATAGGAGAGTCGCGATGAACTTTTCAATCGATATTATTCCATTCGTTAATTATTAGTATTTAAGAGATCGAATTCGGTTGGTTTTTTAAACGTTAGTTGTTTTAGTAGCCAATCAGGTTTAGTTTTCTACAAACTTCCCTACAGCAAGTACGCTCCAATCAAATGTATCTGATCTTGTTTCATGACTCAAGGAGCTGATTACACTTATAATCATGTGACAAATCTTAGACAATAGGAACGGTAAGAGGCTTTCTGAAAAATTTAACAGAATGTTGAACATGACAGAAAAGTTGCCTGATGAGAAAACCAATATCTTAACCTTTAAAAGTTCTCTTAAAATTACACACTTAAACGAGGTCTATACAGCTAGCTCTCGGTAACTCGAATACTCGAAAACTCGAACATCTCAGTTGGTCGAACTTTTTTCTCGGTCCCTAAAACCTTCAAACCCTTCTCAGGGACACTGGAAAAATCGAACATCTTGGTACGTCGAACTTTTTTTAGGTCCCGTGAAATCGAGTTATCGAGAGTCGACTGTATATGAAATCGAATAAGGAAAAGCTGTCACACACTACCTATGCATTTGGTAGCTTTTCACTTGTTTTAATTTGGGAGTGTTGACCACCCATGCATAAGAAAAACGTTCTTACCATCGCCATTATAATTACTTGGATCATCATGAAAGTAATGTCGAAGGTATGGGTTGTCGTTGATTGCATTCTTGTTCAATTCTTGGATCGATGCAAGTACGCTCATCTTCTGTAATGGGATATCTAAATAAACGTAACAGTAAATAAGAAACGCACCGGACTACATGTCGCCCAGAGAGTTTGACCATCCATCATCATTTGACCGACCTGCAATTATTTACACCGGACTAGCATTGCTAAGTAGATCGGCCGGTTAAAATGTAGTGAAAATAAATAACAGGCTTGCTTTTTTTTAAATAAATAACAGACGTGGCTATTTTCAAGACAACAGGCCTGGCTATTTTGGCTATTTCTAGCTGCATAATTCCTCGCAAGTTTTGATCCAGATGTATAAATTTGATTTTATAATTACCGCTAAGTGTCAAGGCGCACTCATGTTAAAGATCTAACCGACGTGCAATTGGATGGGAAAAATTGCTTGAGTACGCCTTGATAAGGATATGTACTACCTATTCAAAGACAGAAGATGTCGAAACAAGTCAAAACCCCTGATTCAGTGGCCCGGTGAGGCTCTGGATGGTGGCTTGCCCGGTGTATATTTGAACCCAATTTTGCAAGCCAGGTAATTTTTTCTGTCTTTTTTTTTGAAAAAATGCCCGACCTTGCCAAAAATTGGAAATTTTAGGCAGCCAAGCTAAAACAGCCATTAAAATTAACCAGGCCCACCAAAAAAATATTCCTAATTTTACCCGGCTAGGGTTTTCTAAAATGTGGGTCCAGTGGAAATTTTCCCAGTTTTCGACATCCCGGTCAATTTTGTTATAAATTTGCCACTGAGAATAGGGTGTAAGTCAATGCACTGGAACACAATATTGATGAAATTCTAGCCAGTGAAAATAGCTATGTTAAAGAAGAATCTTTAGTACTTTCAAAATTTTCTAAAGTTCTACCTGACTTCTCGTACGAACTCCGTTCGACTTCAATTTCGTTGGAGTCATGGTAAAGATGATATAACCTTCTTCCCCTGCATCTTCTATGCTCAGGTACGCTTCGTGCGTATGTCGTCGACGCATATATCAATAATGATACTAAGAATAACAAATTGCTTTTATGAATTGACAAAATGTTCTCAGATCCAGAAGGATTTGAGTTTTAAATATGAGACGCTGTTGAATATTTATCTAAACTATAAAATGTTTTAAATATGGTATGAATCCTTCTGGGGGCTGGTTTATAAACAAAACGCTCCTCCAATGAGTGAAAAAAACTTGTCCTATTATTGATCAAATCAATACTTTTTACCGGCCTTGATTCAACGCTCAAACTCGTTCCCAGGGCTTCTTTCCTTTTGTCGCGAATAAGAAAGGAAAAAACGCATTCTTCCAGACAAGGAAAAAAGCCCTTAGAACGAGGTTGACCCTACCCTTTGAATTTCCTTTGGAGAATTTCTTGTACGAGAACTTTTTACACGGCAGACGTATATTGTGGTCTCAAGATAGAATAAGAAAATGACACCACAAAGTACATTATTATTCTTTTTTCCTAACTTTCCTAAACGGTATTCTGGTTCTTTTTATGCATTTGTAGATTGATTAAAGACAATGGTTCGGGGAAAATTCTAGATGCCATGAGACCGACTAAACAGCCAAAATAAATGACTTCACTTTAGCTTTTAACATATCTACCGAAGTTTTTAATTAAAAACTCCTTAAAAAACTGCAACGTGTGTTTTAGCAGGCCAGGAGAGACCTCCAAATGAGGACCTGAGAACAGAGCAAACTTTCAAATGATAAACTGCAGACCAGACAAAAGCTCTAAACGAGAAACTGCAGACCAGATAAGAATCTTTGTTAAAAGTTCGTTTATAAAACTTTGATCATGCACGTATTCTGAAGGCGGCAAATGTGCCCCAAACTTTTTATTATGGGTGTGGTGTAAGGGTGTAAGTAAAGATGATCCAAACCCCCTCCCCCTCATCTTCCTATAATTTCAAAGAAGTAAAGGGAGAAATGAACTCCCAAGTAATTGAGAACTAACACCTAAACTAACTAAATAACCTGAGTCAAAACTTGCACAAAATATATCATCTCATTGTAAAAACTAAAAATCAATCAATTAATGGACCAATCACGAACTTACCAAAACCACAAACTGTGAAGAAAGAATTCATAGTTACTACACCATTTTACTTAGATTGCTCATTAATTAGCGAGTAAGAAAAATGCCAGTACATTAATGATTAACCTACCATTGTTCTGCTTTAATCTTTTGAAAATAAGTTTCTAAAGGAATGGAAATCACTCTCCATCTTTGAGGTTCAGTTGCGACTCCTTCGCAGACTTTTTAATGAACCAACAAGAAATTCTCTACTAACAACAGTCATTTAGGTCAACCAAAATGTTAGTTTGGGAGTTAAAACTTGACGTCGAATTTTTCTCCAAAGTATGTATTGTTCGCACCATTGGCCCGCTAAGGTTTAAAAGTGCAGGGGTAAAAGAAAGGTGCAATTTAATATATGCTGAATTAATGCAACGCCGCAATTTGCACCTGCAGATGACAAGACAAAACTTTATTACTTTATTAAAAAATGGGAGTGCCATAGAATGTCATCCCCTTTTTCACTTGACCAAGGAACATCGATTGGTAAGTTAACAATATGAAGATAATGCTACCCACTACCCGAAGGTTAACTAAAATTAATCTACTGAAGGCAGTCGAGACATTGGGCAAACCATGTAACTTATAATACAGTGAATCCTGCGTATTTAAACAACTATCTATCTTGCGTGGCCAACAAATTTGCTTCGAAACATAAAATTGAATAGAATTGGATCTGGGTATAATGGTCAAATGGATAGTACAACTGGGTAGACAACATAGAGTGTATACAATTTTAACCTGATGAAGGGTCGAAAAAAACTAATTAAAAAAAGTCATTGAAAATTGATAGCAATTTTATTGACATGCTAAGAACATACACTTTTGAAATGTATAAATTTCACCATGGCAATACCTGCTGAATTCTTCATGTTGAAAGTACATTACTTTTCCTGCTTTACTTAGCAGTGAGCAGTAATGAAGCTTTTTCAAACATGCTCAAAGTGTTACAAAGTCAGATGCTATTGAAACATTCGGAGAGAAAAGCAAGACGTATTGTAATAAAAGTTAGACAGCGTGGCAGTTTGGTAACACTGATTTTCAAAGAATCTTAGATGGGCTCACAAATAACAGACAGAAGACTCAACAGGTTATTCACTTTAAAAACTAGTAAATAATTTTAGAATCATTAAAAATGGTATTGCACTGATAGCGATTACGAAAGCGTAACGTTCTTAAAAACAAGCAACGCTATTTTTACAAATATCGAAAACAAAACACGAATTTTGTCATTCAGGAAATAACAATACAGAAATATAAATAAACCTAGTATAATATACATTGTACAGAAAATGTCTTCATTATTTCATGCTTAGTAGCATTCTGTAATTTCCATTGGAATATTATCTATATAATAGCTATGATTGGTTCATTTAATGTCACGTGGAATCGCTTACTTTGAGTCGTTTCTGCGGAGAATATATACGCTGAAAAAAAAAATGCAACATTCTCAGGATACTTGTTAGAGGCTAATAAAGTTAACACCCAATGATGAATACTGCAACAACATTTTCACAAAGGTCAAAGTTGCATGTTGCACTAGTGCAGTCCCAGAAGAAAGACTAATGATCCATATAAATGTTTCAAAAAAAGTCGAACTTTCTGAGAGTTGAAAATGAATATATTGTTTCTTACCTTTTCCCACCGTTCCAATAATTTATCATATTCACATTGAAAGAATGAAAATACGTCATCACAATCCTAGAATTAAAACGTCATCAAAACCTCAAAAATTCATACCACAGATATTACTTTGTTTTTCAACATCCTTTCAATTTTTTCCAACCACCCCTAACTCTACTCCCACCAGAAGGATACGTAGAACTCCATCAAGACCATTAATAAAACCCCACCGCAGCCTAGCTGAAGGCATTAATGTTTAGCTTATACGATAATGTCATCAAAGTATGATTACTTCATCGTTTTACCAGCGGATGTGTTGAGAATACGACAAACTCACCAAAATGTTTCTACCAAAAAAACCTTTTCCACGCTGCTCTCACAAAACATCAGCAAATTCTAAAGACCTTTTATATGTCTTATGGGTTTCCATAAATCCAATCAGAAAATTCAAAAGACCGAAAAATATTTACAGCTAGCTCCCAAATATGTGGATACTTTTTAGTAATATTTCGCTACTGTGTTTTCGAGTTCTAACGTTAAAAGGGTCCTGTCAACAGAATCTAAATAACTCCCCCCACCGCACACATACACCTCACCTACCACCGTGTGGTTAAGAATTTCAATAAAAACAAAGCTAACCATACGCAGTAAGAGCAAGCTGAATAAGAGCGAACATAAAAAGAGCAAAAGGAATAAACATAGTTACCTTTCGTACAATATGTCCCTCAGGATTGTACAAATAACAGTTGCGTTTGATTTGCATCATATCTTCGTAGAAATGTGGATAGCTAACATATTCACCTTCCTATAGTATGAGAGATATTGTATAATTATTTTCACAAAATGGAAAGACTCCACAAAATTGAGAAGAGGACCTTTTTCCACGGAGCTTTTTTTGGTCTTCAAAACACTTGAAGAGACCCCACAATGCTGTGACCAAACAGCTTTGACAAGTTGTAGAAAATTGACGAAATTCAAGCAACATAAAGTAAAATGACGTCATCAATTTTATAACGACGTCGGACGAATGTCGTCACAGCTTTGTCACACTGCCAACAAATTAGTAACTCAAAATTCAATATAGTTATAATAGTTATTCTGAGAACCTATTTTCAAAAATAGAGTGAGGTACTTTTGAGACATGGCTTATCGATAAAGATCCCCAAGCTTTTTGGATTGATTCTCTTTCCTCGAATTTTCGCAAAAAATGTGGCTAGCCTAACTAAATTTGTAGGGGAAAAACCCCAGGTAAAACATGTCGAAACAATTTCTTTTTTTTTCTTTTCTTTTTCTTTCTAATTTTTGCTATACAAACACAGCAATATACCATGTACAAAACACAGAAATATCAAATATGAAAATTATTGCTAGACAAAAAAATAATATCTGAATATTGGTTGAATAATGCTGATCATCACTGCTATATATACTCAGGGAGCTCGCAGAAAGCCAGTTGGCCTTAACATCGAGAACCTATCAAAACCTTTAGTGAAAACATGAACGGAAGCTAGACAAAAATGTTTCGATTGGAAATTTTTGAAAAACTCAGATCGAAAAATAGAAAAGAAAAGGTTATTTATATAAAATAAAAAGTCATAGGGTGAAATATTACTATACCTCAAGTTTCCGGCGAATCTTCCCGAAATCCATCGGAGTTTTGATGATACGGTAGTACCCAGGCTCTTCATTCGGATCAACTGAAGAAAAAAGTGCTGAATGAATCATTCATAATATTTCAAAGGGTCTTCAAACAACAGTAGATTTTTATAAATAATCAACATATAAGCGACTGGGTACGAATTTTATTACCTGGTTTGGTGAACCATGACGCAGCATTCATTTCTCCCTTTTGTTTATTTGATCCACGAAATCGACAAACCCGCTGTAAAAGGCTAAAACAGAAAATGGTCAAGAGATTATCAATCGCACGAAAAAACGAAGTCAGAAAGAAAGCATGAAGTGAGAATTTAGAAGACCGGACACTACATACTTAGTAGCACCTCGCACCCAACTCGCTTGCGTTCTCGAATAAATCGGCGCCACCATACCCGTTGTCGAATCGACTAATTCTTTCAACTTTCTTTTTCTCGATCCATCCACTATATCCGTTGATGACGTCACAGATGGAATAGGTCTCCTGATTGGTGACGTCACAATATCATTGTTCATGTTTCGAACAGCATTTTTCTTCGCTTCCTGGCTGGTCTTCGTTTTGTCGGATGAATCGCGCGTCCTATCGGATGAATCGGGTAGATTATTTTGATTCGGTAAAATATCTTTAGCTTGTTCGTTCGGCAAAATAGCTTTTGTATTTTCTTTAGTGGAAGAAGGGGGAGTCGAGGTTGGCACATCAATATTATTGGTTATAGTCGGGTGCGGTGTATCGTTCCAAACTGCATTAACTGAAGAAATTTTTTGTGGGGAAAATGACGTCAGCACTTTCGGTTTTTGTTTAGTTGTGACGTCACTACTCTTCGAATTACGCGAGCTACTGGTAGTGGTAGATACAGAGTTCGATAGTGAAAGTTTTGGGAGGTCTTTCATATTTTTATTGTTCATATTAGAAAGGAAGAAATTCGTTTGCTGGGTTAATGAAATAGGTAAAGACTTTGTAATATCAGCTTTCTTTGAGGGTGAAACTTTCGTTTTGGTTGGCATGGTAACAATATCTGACGACGCGACAGAATTAACGCATGAAAGTGCTGTTGGTGTGGGTGATGGCACGGTTGAAGATGCTGGCATAACAGAAACAGTCGATGCAGTGCTCGATAATATGACAGAATTCGATGAAATAGTACTAACTATAGAGTGATTAACAGAGGAAACCACTGCAGTGTTGGTGATCGACGATTCAATCGAAATATTTGGTACAGAAGGTTTATTTGATTCCAAAATTGCGTTTTGATAAGGTCGGATATTTACGGACTGTTTATTGGCTTTTGCATCTGAATTGACGGATACCGATGATGGTGAAAGTTTGTCAGAGGAAGAAGCACTATTTCCCTCTTTCGGAACGGCGGAGTTCGGTAGCGGTGCGGACGGGGGTAGATTAATTTCGATCGGGAAAACATTCTGTTCGTTGGATATATTATTGTTCGTTGCGACCGTAGATAACCTCATTGATAGTTGTTCTAAAAACTTTTCATTCTCCGTAAGAAATGCTAAACTCTCCGCACCAACACTTGCGGATCCGGCAGATGTAGATTCCATCTGCACCCCGTCGGCATTATTGAGTAGATTGAGAACAGCCTGAAAATCTTCGGGTCGGGAAGTAGCAACCGTTACTTTGGTGGTATTTACAGGTGTTGTGTTGAAAGTCCCGACTGTCGAATTCAAAGAGGTTGTCGTCAGCGCATTCAATACACTTGTTGGAAAAGGAGTGTTCTTATTGTAAACCGATATCACATAATTTGCAACTGAGGTTGCCGGCTTTACCATCTTACTGTCACTCTCAGTTTTCAAGTTCATAGACGTAGTGCTGGGACGTAAAATTGTCGCTTTCACTTTACCGACATCGGTCTGGGAATTGACGACAGAGGGCGGCATAATTAAAAGACCAGACGATGATTTACTTGGAAGACTGGGTGAATTCGTTTTCCCTTTGAGGGTACATGAAATGATTTTCACGTTTTGTGTCGGAGTAGATACGCTAGGTGATACCGATTTAACGTTGGACGATATCGTGTTCACGTTTGACTGTTTCATGTTTTGTGTTGGTGTACTCACATTTGATACAACCGATTTGAAGGGAGAGACAGATTTACTAGCATTTACCTTTAGAGATTTTGTTAGGGTAAGAGAGGGGAAAACTGAAGACTCGATAACTGAACTTTTCGACGGCAGTAAAGTTGCAGTCCTCAAATTCCTACTGATATTGTTAAAAGTTTTCATCTCTGTGAATGAGGTGGCCATCGTCGATGCAGGTTTCGGGATCGGGACGGGAACGGTAGAAGTTTGTGACAACAGTGATGACATCGGCTTGTTCGCTGACATTATGGGTGTGGCTATGTAAACAGTTTTTATTTGAGTTGTGCCAGGTATAACTGTAGTAACTGCTATCATTTTGAAACCTGTCGCTAAAGATTTTCCTGTGAGACTGCCCTTAGTTAAGTTGGATGAAGTGGGGGTCAGTGCCCCAGTTGTGGAAATCGATAAGTTTGTTGCTGATAACGACGACAGTTGGGAAGGAACGCGAGGGATAGAATGGACGTCATTTTTGACGAGGGTCGCACCAGAGGGAAGTTTTATCGCAGAACTGTCAGACAACGACAAGGTGGTAGTTGGCACACTACTTCGAGCTATTTGTACAACTTTCACATTCGTGTGGCTTGTGAGTACGGATTTGCAAACGGAATTTATGACATGCGCACTAGAAACATTGATTTGCTGGCCCATCGATTCCGATTGAATTAAAAGCGGTGATGATTTTTGAACGGCTGTCGGCATAATTTGCTTAACTTTACCAGCCTTGAGCTTCATACTTTTTGTGATGGGCGTTTTGAACTTGATTCTTTGAGATAGATTACTCTGTACGGTAGATGCCACAAAAGATGGATCAAACATATTCGAATTGCTCACCACTTTTACCATGGGCGTTATTTTCCCACCTTCCTGTCTGTTCGACGCAGTATGGGCAACGGGTGTCTTTAACTGCGCAAGGTTACCTAACAGATTGGTATTGGAATTTGGCGGTTTTATTGCTGACACGGATACGCCCGATTGTAACGTTGCGAATTGGCGTGAGGGCGGTTTCAAGGAGGGGAGTGATGACGTTAGTGATTTTGCGAGGAAATGTGGTGTTTCATTTAATCGTTTGGCATCGACGGGTGACGATAATTTACTTGACGTTAGCGGTATGGGTGAACACTTGGTGCTCCGTGTTGTTGTCACAAGCGTATACGGTTTCGTGAATACTGCTCCGTTGCTCAACTTACGCTTCTTACGTTTCTCATCCATACGTAACAAGGCGGAATCTAACGATAAACAACAGCCGTTTATAGATACAGGTGAAAAGAGAAAAAATATTATTACATTCTGACAAAAGGCGTGAAACAAGGGCTCAATATATTTTTCACCTTATTTTGAACAAGCGGAGTTGGCAGGCATAAAACATAAGACAAACGACTTTCAAATTTACCTTATATT
>JANSTP010042455.1:0-14597 GCA_025330745.1 Cladonema radiatum
CCTTGTGTAGAATGAGATAAAAGTGGATGTTGAATATATAAATTTTGAGACTAAAATCAAGTTGTCCACACATTCAACCGCACATTCAGCCACACATTCACATTCTGCCACACATTCGAAAAAATCAATTCAAATTCAAAAATCCATGTTATATCAGAATTTCACTTTCCTATTCCATCCATCAGTGAGGATTACTGAATATTTTAAAGCAAAAAATGGTTATCTCTGCATTTCCCGTTTTTCCAGAAAAAATTGGTTTATCCCAATTCTTCTAAGTAGTGTTATCATTATAAGCAGAAATAAAGTTCTGCTGACCAAAGTACAGGGTGTGGCAGACTTTGGCATTCCTATTCCATCCATCAGTGAAGATTAGTGAATATTTTAAAGCAAAAATGGTTATCTCTACGTTTCCTGCTTTTCTGGAAAAAATCGGTTTATGCTAATTTTTCAATATAATGTTGTGCTTTGAACCAGAAACAAAGGTCCGCTGACCAAAATATAGGGTGTAGTCGACTTTGGCATTCCTATTCCATCCATCAGTGAGGATTGGTGGAAATGGTTATCTCTACATTTCCGGTTTTTCCTGAAAAAATCGGTTTATCCCAATTCTTCTAGGTAGTGTTATCATTTTAAGCAGAAATGAAGGCCTGCTGACCAAAGTACAGGGTGTGGCCGACTTTAGCATTCCTATTCCATCCATCAGAATGGTGAATATTTTAAAGCATAAATAGTTATCTCTACGTTTCTCGTTTTTCCGGAAAATGCTTTAATGCTTTTCCAAGATTTTTATGCTCATGTTGTCATCATGCTCATGTTTCTGCTTTTCTCGTACACAGTGGATGAGGAAAGTCAGTGTCCAACTATCTGTAAAGCAGCTATATTGCAATTTATTTCCGACAATAGAGACACTTTTCAAAAGTTTTTTAATTCCAAATACATAGCAATCAATGCAAAACGACTTTTATTGGATGCTATTGACGTGAATGATGTTGCTGTAGTGTCACTTGACTCCCAGCAAGATCTGTGTGCAACTATTATAGAATTTATTTCAAAAGAATTCAGACTACCTTCTTTTGCAGAACATGTATTCAATTTCAACCATTTGGCTGTACATCATGTCGTGAGAGAATTCATTTTCCACACTGGTAGGACTTACACAATCCATTTCATAAACTCATCTTTTTTTCTTTGGCATTATCTTTGTCGCTACTGTGAAACTTAACTAAGCTCATGCTCATACCTTAAAGATAATTTAGAGAGGGGGCAGGGAGCTTGGTTGATAACCCTCTGAAGATATTTGTTCTTTAAATACAGTGGAACGTCTACTAACGGTCACCTCCATACAGCGGTCGCCTCCATAACAACGGTCAGTAGCAGAGGTCTCTGCCATGGTCAAACTCTTATAAAAACACCTCCTTACAGCGGTCACCTCTAATATAGCGGCCAAAGAGTAAAGTTCCACCAAGTAATCGCTAATAGAGGTTCCACTGTAATTCTAAAAGAGCAAAGATTTTGCCACAAAACGTTTACTAGGTTTAGACTTAAAATATTTTCCCAGATCGTTAGAAGCATTTCGGATCTCTATGTATCCGTGAATATTGGGAATCTGTCAAGACGTCAAGGACAAGAAAGAAAGATTCTTAATGATTTTACCTGAAAATAAAATCGAAGAGTTTCTGGCATGAAAAGGATATATGAAAAAAGTGGTGTGTAAGATCATTTTTCTCGCCATCATGTCAGTAAAATTATCCACGGTTCAGTAAAAAAAGTGATTTATTTCTTCACATTTTCCTAAAAAGAGAAACAAAAGTGTTAACATTAGCAATCCGTGAAAGTTTTTATCATTTCTAAAGAGATCCAAACCAAATTTTCTCAACTTGAAGTGCGGATCCAAATCTTCCCGTCCTAAATCCATCAAATTTTCCTACCAATTCATATTAATTTCATCTTTCCCGCTTTTTTGAAAAATCGCAAATTGCTTTGGATTGAACTAGCGATCCGGGAATATAAGTGTAAGTGTAAACGTATTATTTGGCTTTTTGAATCAAATCTACCGAGGAGAATTTAGGTTGGCATGCTTACTGCCGCCATGAACCCTCGATTGACCCTCACATGTTGTGCAAAGGTTTTGGACAGCATGTGTCCTGAAGACACCTAACATCAAAGTAAGATCATGAAAGCAGCATCAGAAAATCTTCTTTTTAGCGACCTTTTGTAACCACCTAATCCTATAAATGCTGGGCTTTAGATGCTCCTCAAAAATGGGGGAGCTGAGAATACAGGGGAGGGTTAAATTTCCAGAAAACTTTTGTCTAAAGCCACAAAGTTTCATGGTAAATGTTTTTTCAGTTTCTGAAAAATACTAAAAAAATAGTAGGGGATACTTTCATCCGATTACTTTTTAAGCCAGAAGAGAGGAGAACAAAATGCACTTTAATGTTCCATGAAAGTGTTTCCTGTTCCTTGTAGGGTTTCCGTGTGAAGGAGAAAACCGGAAATTAAGATTTTCGATTTTAGAACCAATAGAGCCGAGCGATAGACCAAAGAAATGCCGCAGCACTAAATACTGTGCGGTAGATGCTAGCTGTAAGTGGAGAAAATCATGTGACTTTTGCAAAATCCACTTGTCCCTTTTTCAAATCGTGGCTTTTCCCATACGGTTTTTCCCGCGCAGGATTTGTGTAAAAGGGACTAGATCTAGTCTACATCACACTGTGCACTGAAAGATATCATACATTGAGAAAAGCTAACATTGAAATTGAAACAGATAAGTAACTTTTGGTTCTCAAAGCATTCAAAAGAAAAGAGGAAAAATAAACACTAAAGAGTCTTCATAATGCTGCCATTTCAAACTTAAAGCCATAAACATACAGCAGCAAAAAGATGAGAAATATGGTGTTATAGAGCTTTAGAGCTTTGATATTGCTGTCATTTTGAGTTTCAAAGCCATAAACGAAGCAAAAAGACAAGAAATGAGTGTTAATAGAGTTTCAATAATGCCACTGTTTTGACTTTATTGCCAAACCTGAAAAAAAATTACCCTCCTATCAACTATACTAATTGATATGATGGAAGAAGTAATTAAAAATTATCAAAAAATTTATTTTTAAAAAAATGGCTGACTACAGTCAGAAAAGGGTTAATATGAATTGAATTGATCATGAATTAATTGAATTTATCTTCAAATTGATGCAGTAAGGCCAAAATAATACAGGTAGTATAAATGCCATAATACAATAAAATTAGTTTTAAAATGTAAAAACAAAATGTGCTATACTGTAATTACTGTAATGCGCCATGAAGAGATGAAGTCAAGTATGAAAAACAACGTTACCACAAATGTCATCAACACTTTTAAAAGAAAATTTTCTTCAGGGATTTTTCTTTTACCATAACCAAAAAATTTAAAAGTTTCCCAAATGAATTTTTTTATTTGCTATTCTGCATTTCCTGAGAAAAGGCTTTTTTTTTCTAATAGAGAAGAACATTTTTTAATACTTAGTTGTTTTTTTCGAAAAAAATTATTATCAAAAATAAATTATATCAAAATTATTAAACTTGAAAAAGATTAATACATTATTTTTCACATTTTATACGCAAGGAGATGAATATTTATCCCTGTCAAAACGTAACTGTTTACAAAGTGATAAAAGTCTTTTCTATGAAAACAATTATGTTATATGCAAAAAGACTTTTATTTATCTCATGTTTTCTCTACAGTACTAATTTATTCACGAGCTTGCAAAATTCTTGGTAGAACCTAATAAAAAGAAGATAAGAAGATAATAAAAATTCTGTGCTAGCGTTACAGCAAGCATGAGCCCTCGCTTCATGGCAAGGCCTGTGAATATTCACCAAAATGCTGGATTATTAGTATTCATAATTTGATAGCACTATTAATAGAATCAGCTGTTTGTAAAAACTGTCACTTGGAAGAGATGAAAATCATCCATGCCGGCTTATGGACAAAATTTATGTTTATATGTGACAATGGATGTGAGCTTGGGAGTTTAAAAAAAGGAAGTAGATATTTGAAATAAATAGAAACAGTGTGATTGCCGTACGTCTTATCAAGAAATATTGCACCAGACTCAATAAATTTGGCAGTGTTATTGGCTTACCATAATCACTTATTTAGAAGCAATTCACTAAACATGTAAAATATTTAGAAGAAAAGTCTTTGGAAATGTGTAGCCAAAATATGTGACCCACAGTTAATCAAGCCACGTTGATAGCAGAGAGTTGAAATTCTTCCGATGGGAATGTAGTTGACATTCCAACAAACTTTGACTGATCATGGCTGGACAGCAAACCCAGGAATAGTTTTAGCAATTGTACAAAGTATATGGTGCTGGATATATTGGTAAGCAATGCAATAGCATAGAAGAGAAGAAGAAAAAATAAATGCTTGAATGTCAATGAATAAATGAAAATAAAATCAATGTAATAATGTAATACTCTTCATTAAATTAAACATTCTGCTGAAAGAGAAAATATTTTAAAAACTTAACATTTTTTTAAAGCATAAATATTAAATATTAAAGGTGAAAACATAAGTTGGGTTCATATGAAAGAGGAGAAAAAATGATGAACACCAGTTTTTATTTCATTTCAATCCTTGTTTCGGTTCTCGAGATATTTGAGTTTAAAGATTTGTCACTTAGGGAATTTCCCTAAATAGCTGAAGAATTTGTGATGTCATCTAGCGTATAGAAAAGTTGCCTCAATCCTGAATGTTGATAATCTCAGGTTATAATATAATTCCATGGAATTATATGAAAATAATTATATTATTTTATTTATATAATTATATTTTATATTATTATATGCATGAAAATCTATACACAATTTGTACACATTAAGGAAAATTCAATTACAAAAAAAATTTTTAAAAATAATTTCTCCTTTACTAGTTCCAGGCCCTTTTTCATTTTAGGTTCAGGCTCAATATCTACCCAACAAAGCTTTTTTTCAACAGATGAAGTCTTTTTTTGAGTTTGGAATCTTCCAAACAACTTTAAAAATATAAAATAATTTTAAAATATATTTTTTTGAAAGCTCTAAATCGAGGACAGCATGATTTTCAAGAGGGGCTTGGGACTAGTGACCCAAAGCTTATTTATCAAAAAACTTATTGTTGAAGAGGTGTAATTCATATCTACTATTTATATGAAAGTTTTTAATTCGATAGCTGGTGTTCATCATTTTTGCTCCTCTTTCAACTTATATTTTCACCTCGGAATCCCTGTAACAACAATAAAATATACATTCTCAGAACATTAATTTTCCTTGCGATTCACGCTTAATGAAAACATTAAATGTAAAAACATTGCACTGCACTTGTTGAAACGAAGAGAAACCAATAAATTGGTTTTTCTTGAATTTTCATAGTTATTCATGAGAGTTTCTTCCCAAAAATAACATTCCGATTAACACAAACGAAGGGAGGTATCTCTATGAGAACTTTGCTTAACAATTTCATAACTGAATCAGTCTATTCAAAAAGGGAATGTTTTAGATGAAATTTCTTATGCGTTTGAAGATTAGCAATCAATTGCTGCAGACTCCACAGACATGTTTGTGCAGCTAAGTTTCTTACAGTCGAATTAGAAGGAAAAAAAAGGTTCAAGCAAACAGAATGAGAAAGAATCTTGCCTTAAATATGTTCTGAAAAATGCATGTAAAGGCAAATAGATACTACTGTAAATTACATTTAGGCAAGAAACACTCCCAACAAATTAAAAAAGATATTCAATAAACTTCTATGGGAAAGCTTATTTCATACTGTCTATAAGGAATTCCCCATTCAAAAACTCCTGGTGTCGAAGGGACTACAGTTGTGGAGCTACTCCATATGAAAGAGATACCTCCCAATGGAGCCTGGTTGACCTTTCCTTTTGCACCTGCACCCCTGCTCGTATGTGAAAGGTCAAGATGTGGCACATCTAGTATCGACCAGACCAGCAAAAACTAAAAAATTGTGCTTCATTATATCCCTCTGTCCACCCCTGCTGATAACAAATTAAGTTCAAATGATCAAGAACAAAGAAAATCTTTCTTAATGTGAAATCGAAACAGGATTTTGCTGATAAGATCAAAACTACTTCCTGATTTAAGATGCGCTTAGAGGTCAATGCACTGAAAATGTGGTTGAATTAATTGAGGAAAACAATTTTGTCAGCATTTTTGTACTACCAAATCTTACACAAGTTTTCCAACTATTAAAGTTGTCTATAAATACTGTGGCAAGATCGTTTCTCAAGAGCAAATTTTGCAAGTGGAGTGCGAGCAAAATTAACCAAGGAAAGAAATCCATGAAATAGTAGTCCACACAACCTTGACCATTATGAAACTGATTCATGCCAAATGGATAATTGGTTTATTTGATGAGCTGAGAAATGACCCTCACATGATCATGAAAGAGTTCATAGAAGCTGGACTAATAACTTCTTCAATCGAAGAATATATCGAACTTGTCAATCCTTACAAAGATTTAGTCCAAGAAACTGTAAACTGTAAAAAAAAAAAAAAAAAAAGATTAAAAAAAAGGTATGTGGAACTGTCCGAAATCCAATGTCGCCTTTCAAGTTGTTCGAAAGTATTGTCTGAAATCGGTATAAAATTCGAAAAAAACATCCAAACTTTTTTGTCCAAAAATTTAATAATCAAAACTAAACAATCTTCAATTTTTGGAAGAGTAATGTAGCGTAAAAAAATTTAAGACATTATAAAATACATAAAGAAATGAGATACTTCAAAGAACAAAGTGCATAGAAGTCATTGCACTAATATATGAAGCCGAAAACATAAAAAGGATTTAATGACAAAATAGGACATTGTTTACATCTATAACTTTAAATTGCCAGAATGGAATCAGCATTAGCTGGCTTTTAGTTAAATCTTTTTTGCAGTACATGTATATCATAAAAAAATTTAAAAGTTAGAATATTGATTCTTCTATAAATTGATTGGACACATATTGACTGACTGCTAAGTCACATTGCAAATGCATAATAATTGTTGAACTAAAATAAAATGTATTAAGTTTTAAACTTATAACATAATTGTGAAATTAGATCTTTACTTTTATTGTAATTTCCAAATATAAAAGATAACCAAGTAAATGCTTTTACCTCGTCTGATATTTCCAATTTTGAGCGCAGAAAAAAAGGTGAATCTAGTGATTGATTTCGATTTCTCATAAATCGCTGTTTTGTGCTAGTACGCGGAGAACAAGCTGGTGAAATGCTGTCCAAAGACACAATACTTCCTGGAATGCTCAAATTGTCTTCCAACGTGGAATTGTGTATCGAAGGCTGGCAAAGGCTGCTAACACTTCCAAAAGATCGCCTTATCGCGCCTGAGTTCATCACTTCCAGAGGATTTGACTGTGACCCTAAAAAAAACCTTATGGTTTTAAAAAATTATTAAAAATAAAAACCAAACACAAGCTTCTTTCACTATCCCGAAACAAGCAAAAATTTCTGAAAGCCATCAACATCAATTCCCCAGATCAAAAATATCCCAAAGTGTACAATAAAGATCTCTTTTTATATATATGAGAGAAGATTAAAAATCAAAGCAAAATTTAAACATCTGCTATTAATATAATATATTTAATTAAAATCAAAGATTTAAATCTCAAAGAATCAAATTTAAAAGATCTTAAATTTCAGATCTAAGTGATGCCACTTGAGACAAAGCACATTGCTTCAAATGAAAGGAATAAATTTTGAAAATCTCCTATAAATTTTAAGAAATTTTATCCAAAAATTTCTAAAAATATGTGTTTTAAAAAGAATCTTTATCAGAAACTGAAAACATCAATAGAATTTGCAATTCCTGTTTACAAACTTTAGTTTTATATATGGTGGCAATAAAATCTATATTAATAATAGTAACAATATTAACATTTACTTGTGAAAAAATGGCACTACAAATGCACGTCCTAATTTTCTCTCAGGTATAACTGAAATTGACCATACCTATGAAGAAAGTAGAAATTCAGCCATTTCACTTCTTTCCACTTTTAACTGAACCCTTAGAATCCTGACCATTTTCAGAAAGAGTGCTGCTCTCAATAAAAAAAAACTGCAGATAAAACATGCTGTATTTGATGAACAAAAGAGATGGATTTTGGTCTAATTTGAAAGAGCATTCAATTTCCTTTAAGTGTGGCCAACAGAAGGAGTTGATATTCAATGAGAGAAACAATTTATAATTCCTAAAACTTAATCTAAATGTAATATTCTGGACCAAAAACGTCAAGTATTATTTCTCTGATAAGTATTATTTTCTACTATGTGATAATTCAAGAAGAAGCATCATACACCAACAGCAACTGGATAAAGTAATCAATATGTGGATTGTCGGATGAATAAAGGTAAGAGAGTACATTCATTTATATATTGGTTCCCTTTTTTCTGATGTGCTTCATCTTAGCTTGCAGCTTCGTTTCATCTTGTCACCCTTGTTTTCTCTTTAAAACTGATAGATAATAAGTGCAAAGTAATGTTAGGTAGTTTCATCATGCAAAGAAATGGGAAAGGCCAAAAATCTTCTAACTTCAAGACAAATAAAATAATCACAACCTAACTTCATGAACACTTAAAAATTCTCAGTAAATTATTCTACATTCCAAAAGATTGAGAACAATGACAAATTGACTTCATAGAAGCCTTGAAATTCCCTGAATATTCTGCTAATTGCAGAAAAATGAAATAAAATGACAAACTAAGTACACAGAAGCTTTGAAATTTTGTTTTAAATTCTCCTAAATTGTTGAAAAAGGAAACTTCAACCAACTTCATAGATAGACTAACTTTAAAATTTTCTATTATCAAATGAAACTTTTGACTAAGAATGGAAAAAAGAATGTCATAGAAATTTTCTGTAAAAGCTCATAAATATCCACATAAATTTTCCAAATATGTGCAAATGCATTCAGCAACAATAAGATTTGGATTGACAAACTTATTCAGAAAAATGACAAAGCTTTTCCAAATATGTGTTGTTGAATTCAACAAGCTCTTCTAGGAATTTATATTTATGTAAGGTAGATATAGCATTCTTTCAATGGAAATCAACAAACAAGAAAAACTAGTTTAGAAAAATTTTCGCTGTTAAATTTGCCATATAACTTGCTTAACACTAGATGCAAAATGATAGCTAATCCACTGGGATGTCACAAAGATGATAAATGTGACTGAACAAGTGAAAACAAGAATCAACCGTGTTAAAATATTATACACAGTTTTATGTGCACGGTGAGTTTGCCGTGTTTGAAATACTCCTTTTTTGTTACATGGTTCTTGAAAAAATTGCGCACGGTTCTGTTAAAACCATGTTTCTGCAACAGTATTGTCTTGTCCTGAACTGTGTTTTCTTGAATGCGAATTCCAAACCGTGTTTATAAATGACAACGAAGTACCTCTGTTTATTGTTTATTGTTTCACTTAAATGAAAGAAGTGAAAGCTAAAAAGATAGTTCCTTGTAACGATGCTTTCAGTTCCCGTTTCATTCTTTGAATTATGTGTTAAGATTATCTTTTTATATTAAAATTATTGCACACGTACTTTTCCACTAACAAAACTTCACGAAGATTTTATTACAAATGACATGCTATCAAATATTTTTCTTTCATACACCTATGCCATGAGAGGGCGTATATTTTGGGGCCTTTATGGCTTTTCAAACTCTCGTTGCCATTTTGGGGTGGTTTATGGAAAGGATGTTTGGAAATAAATTCTGCTTTATGATATCACATGCCTATTCATGTTAATTTTCTCAAATTATCTTATATCGAATTTTGTCTATGTTTAATAGTATTTTGAAATTTTATTTCAAAAATATATTTATTTTTCTCAATGTTTTTTCAGCAAATCTTTATAAATACACTAGAGGAAGACAAGTATTTATTTAACCTCCGCGAAGTTATACCTTATGTGGGTAAGATTCTTCTAATAAAGAATAGTTCAATCGCGTATTCAAATCTTCGATTAAACTTTGTTAAGCAAAAAACTAGCATTGTCATGTTATAGAAATTTATCTTAATTTTCTATTTGAAATGTGGAGAAAATGTAAACAACTTTTCGAATGCACGTGACGTTCGAAATCGTGGCTATAATGTTTTCGACAGATAGTTGATAGTTTCATGAATTGCAAGATCAGGAGGGATAGATAATAAACACTCTGAACGAGAGAAAGGTAACATCTTATGTACTTATGCATTAAGGTAACATTACTGAGGATTTTCTTGAGCATAGTAAAGGCTTTTTATTTCGTTTTGTTTTTGTTTCAATTTTTACTTCCCTGGCTATTAGGGATGCTGCTCGTGTCTGAAAGGTCTTAGTTAATGGAAAATGCAGTATGCTTTGAAATATTTTTGACGTCTGTCTTAAAATTGAGAAAAAACAAATTCCGAGTAGGATAGCTGCAGTTTTGTTAATGTTTTCACATTTTATAGCTTCGGACTGTCTGCTTAACCCTATTCGGCCTGGGGGGGGGGTAAATTTACCCTACCTGACAAACTTTTTTAGATAGTGCCTGTTGTACTATAAGTATGAACATGATTTTTGGTGGCTTTTAACAACTTTTTATGGGGAATAAAAAAGTAAAAAAATTTTTTAAAAATTTGCTCCCAATGGCCCAAAACAGGGCTGTCAATTCCATGGTGTAAAAAAAATTTCAATCGAAAATTGTAGAAAATCAGTTCTAATAAAGCAAATTCAATGCAGTAAGGTGCAATTCAGTATTTTACCAGTTCCTTGAAAAGTTCATGAGTGATTTATAGCAATTTAGAATAGATTTTCAATTCTTTGAGCCCCATTTCCCTGATTTTGGCCCATTTTAGCTATTTTTCAGGCTCGTACAGGCAGAAGACAATAGATGATGACGTCAGCACAAGTTAGGCACTCCAGGGTCTAGTTTTTTATTTTTGGAAAGTATATATGATGGGCTATTATCATACCAATTTTTATCCAATTTGGACTTTTGGTTCTCAGGATATTGGGGTAGGGTCAATTTACCCCACTTCAGAATACCCAAAATTCAGTCTCGCCAAAGTCCGGTCCCAATTTCCAGCTAATCATGCTGAATTTCATATCAATAATTGTCTGTGATAAAACTTTTCATATAATGATGATATTGAAACAAAAGTTAAAGTTTAAAACTATCAGGGGGCCTGGGAACCGAGCCCTTACTTTGGCATAGTAAAAGAGCAAAAATTACCGATCGGTGAACAAATTAATGATGACCTCATCAAAATGGCGGCACTTATAATTTTTATTTTTTTATTTATGAAAAGTATTTACGTTGTTCTATTAACATGCAAAATTTCAAGTTCAACTGACGTTTGGTTCTCAAGAAAAGGTGTAGGGTAAATTTACCCCCCCCCCTCCCTGGCCAAATGACCCCCACTCCGGACCCCAGGCTGAATAGGGTTAACAGGAGGGAATATATACAGTTTTTAGAAAAAGGTAGCAAATGCACGTACAGTTTTTGTGAATATTTGAGCACAGAAAGAAGTTAGTGAAAGCAATATTAGGTGACCTTTTGGTATGGAGAAGGTTATACTTATTTCGTCTAGTGTATTTAAATCCTGTTTTCCCAGTCACATAGATTTGCATGAAACATTTCCTCTAGTTTTCCAGGGGGCTTTGATAAATTTTGATAGTAAAAATCATGCTTCGATATACACATGTTTTTGTTTAAGGAACCTGATAAAGCAACCCCTGGGACAAAACTTTTAAGCAATTTTTAAATATTTTGGAATTAATATTTGTTGTAATTTAATGAAGTTTGAAAGGGATTTTGAATTTAAAAGGATAAATACTGTATTCACGCAATCTTTAACACTTCTGATGCATTTTTAAAGCAACTTTCCTAGAGAGTCTGAAAAAGGGTCGTTCATAAACAAGATACTGTACTCGAAGCTCTACACCACTCATTTTTTGGCACGTAGTCTCAAAAATTTTTTCTAATCAATGCCATTGAGATACCCAATGCAAAGTTTCATGGCTACATGTTTCAAATCGGGATTAGAAAGGTTGAAGGAAAAATACTTTTTTTAATAACTGGAGCATTACTTTTCCAAAAATTACGCCCAATCAAACAAACCTCAGGAAAGAATACCACCTGGAAAATTCTCAAGGAGTGAAATCGGCAACAGGGTGATTAGCCTTTTGATATACTGTACTGTGTGTTTTGAAAATATTGCCCCCTGAAAAATGCCCCCAGTAATTTTTACAGATTTTTATATATTCGATTAATGCAATGTTGACATTTACACAATTTGTGACAACCTTGTTCCCTGGGCTTGTTTCCTTGGTCGAATGGCAAAAACAAAGAAGACCTGGGAACAAGGTTGGGTTAGGGATAGTAAGTTTGCACTAAAATTTTGAAAATTATCAACTCATGAAAATTCACTTGCGAAATGTGACGATTTATGAGCACACAAAAATTTCTTCTCGCCAAAAATACTCTCCTTATGCCAGTGAAAAAGATAGCATCTTGCTAATTCAAATGTTTAAAAATGACCATTTTAAGTATTGCTGCATTTTTCAACTTTTTTTATCATGGGAAATTTTCTAACGGGCAATGTTTTCAAGATGTACCGTAATGCCTCTAATAAAAGCCCTCTTTTATTAAACGCCAACTCTCAAATATAATTTTTGCTATAAATGCCCCCTCTAATAGATACCCTACTCAAACAAACGGCCCCTATATTTGAAAAATAATAAGAGTGGTGTTTATTTGAAAACTATCCTTATTTTTGTCTTTTTTGCTAGGGTGTTATGTTGTTAAGAAAAAGAGACATTGTTAATGAAAAAATATTCAATAAATGCTCTCCTTTTAACACCCCTCAAATAAATGAACCCTCAAAAATTGAAAAAAAACTACCAAACACCCCGGGTGTCTCTTTGAAGCATTACATTATTTCAAGGGGACAATTTGGTTGGTTAATTACTTTCCTAGTAGCAATCAACTAGAGAGTAAAATTTTCTCAGCCGCAATTTTCCTGCTACTATTTCTTATAATAAACACTAGTATTATAAACACAGCATCATATGGAGAATATATAGTTAGTTTGGGTCTAGAACAGTATTTTCCTGGAATATCTAAAATGGTTCTTTTTGTAATGATAATTACCGTAATGCCACGATTAAACAGTCCCTTTCCCCTATTCATTTAAACACCTTTCCTGAATAATTATTCATATAAGTCGCTAGATTTTGAATGGCTTCTAAGTTTTATTAGCACCTGCGTCCGGTAAAAATTTATCGGTAATAAACATTCCTAAACTACTGACAGATTTTTAATGGAAAAGGTATGCGGGTGCTTCTTCGAGGCATTACGATAAACTTGTTAGCCTTATTATCTATTTACAGAGTTTAAGGAAATTAGATTTGATTAGAGGCCGGAAAAAATCTATAGACAGGTGGAGAATATGTGTTGTTTTTGCGTGTATTTGAAGCCTCCAGTATTATTAGTATTATTAATAGTATCTTTTAGCATAAATTCACGCTTAATGTCTATAGGTTTTAGTTTGTTTATCCTTAGACTTGGAGATCACAAAGTCAAAGTATCATCATGCAATAAAGTTCAGCTGGAAATTATGATTTCCTTGCCGTATGGCTGATTGATGGCTGTAGCTGTGTGAATTATTGCAAGAGATCTGTTACAATTTTTAAATAATGAGTGTAACCAATATAACGAGTGCCCATGTAACTTTAACTCTATTTGAGGCAGGATTTTCCAACTTTTGACAAGTGGGGGCAGGGGAAGGGCTCTCAAACCAATTGCAACCGAACTTGGACCAATAAAACTTCAAAAATAGAAACTTAGAATGTCAACTTTTATTCAAGGTAACGCAATTATTTAGCAAACCCTCTTTAAGTCCTGTTTGAATGATGCTAAAAAATCAATCCTTTAGTTAAATGGCAGTGTGATCATTACATTTTCCGGTAGAGGTCAGCAAGGTTTTCTGTCAAAGTGTTCCAAATAGACCAATCCTCAATGACATAATTGTCATATAGTCCAGTGGTAAAACTTAACTTTTTCAGTGGTCGTCCCGTCGGACTACAGAAAATAAAATTTGGTGGAATTTGGTCGTCCGCATCAAATTTTGGTCGTCCGACTAACTTTTGCTAAAATGCATTGTAATCACTAGAAACTCTTTGTTTGGTATTTGATGTTTTGGTTTGCTTCTTGACAATATCAAATCATTTTATTTGAATGAACAAAAATCCATTATAAAACCGCAATTGAGTAGATAACGCAATGAAACATAACATAACTAATCTTTTTCATCTTTTAATTTCCTCTCGCCCACTTTATCTATGTAAACATTCTATTTCTTTTTACAGTTCACATATGTTTTTTCAATAGAATGGTTTCTTTAGTTTGTACTCATCATGCTAGGGTTATATAATCGTTTATTAAAAAATATTAATCTTGACAATATTATCATCTGAATTTAAAAAAGAATGTTTTTAAACTCTTGTAGTTGATAAAATATGAAGAGTTTTTATTTCCCGTTATTCCAATCAAAAAAATTGGTCGTCCAGTCGGACTAGAGATTTTTGTTTCTTTGAAA